>PVJS01007199.1:0-15071 GCA_004027185.1 Glis glis | reverse complement strand
TTGATCATATTTGTTTGCCTCATTGCTTTTCCCCAACCGTGAGTCCACAGTCTTAATTTGCCAGTTCCTACATTCTCATTTCTTTCTTTTTCTTTTTTCCCCCTCCCTTCACTACTTTATTGCAGGCAGCCATCACTATAAACAGCTAAGGTAGGAGTAGAAAGCTTTTCTGCATTCTGCTGAGAATGCCTGCCTTATTAGAAAACGGGATACTTGACTGAGAACCAGGCTTCCTTCAGCTCTTTGTCAGCAACCCAGGGAGCTCAGGCCTGGGGATGTGATGAAAGCAACAGCAGAGACAAAGGGCACTGTGACCGGAAGGGATGTGGGGCCATGGACCGAGAGCCTCAGCACAGCCCAACACTTTAAGTGGCACCAGGTGGGAGTTAGCAGAGTGCCCTGGGGTGGCAACGGAAGCAGCTTGCTGTATGCCAGGCACTGTGCTGAGGTCGCGACTGGATCACCCTGTTTCTGGTGGTCCTGGGGATTGAACCCAGAGGGCATTCTACCTCCAAGCTACACCTCCAGCCTTCTATTTTTTGCTTAGAAACAGGGTCTTGCTAGGTTGCTGGGTGTCTTGCTAAGTTGCTGAGTCTGGCCTCAAACCTGTGATCCTCTTGTCTCAGCCTCCTAAGTACTGGGATTACAGCCATGTGCCACCACACCCAGCGTGGATCATCTTATTTAAACCCATGTCAGTACTGAGGACATAGGTCCCCCAGGGGGCCCCTTTCATAGACCAGGAAGCAGAAGTGTGGGCTGTTAAGATCCCAAATATGATTGTGTGACTAGCTGGAAGAGTCGAGTAACAAAACGGTACTGGAGGCGGAGAGCACAGGCTGGTGTCAGCCAGGTTGGGTTTGTGTCTGGGTGTGACCTGTGTGGGCCACTCCAACAGCCACACTTCTGCTTCCTGGTCTATGAAAGGGGCCCCTGGGGCTTTCCCTTTGGGTTTCTTTCTCTCTTCCTCTCTACCTCTTCTTCTCTCCTTCTCCCCCTGCCTCAGCCTCCGGAGTAGCTGAGACTACAGGTACGCACGACAGCACCCACCCTGGGTGGAGTCTTAAGGTAACTAGTGGGTCGAGCTACTTTTGAGTTATAGTTTCAACACTCTAAAGACTGAATTGGCCAGAGTGTAGGCTTGTGGAGATAAGAGAAACTTGAGAGACCATTTACTGAATCCTTTTGATCCAAAACAAGCCCTTCAGAAAAAATACACAATAATAAGGATAACATAAAGAAAGGTAGATGCCTCAGAGATAACAACAATAACTGCACCCATTACTACTATTTATGAGTGTTTTTAATGTGTCAGATGAGATGCAACGAACTCTATATATGTTATTTAACTTTCGTGACTTGGGACATAGATATTGTGCCGTTTGATCTTCCATTTAAATATGGGGAAACTGAGGCCCTGAGAAAATGAGTCGGTGCAGGAAATTGTTACCCTCAGTTATAGCTGGTCTAGTGGCCTCCAGGACCCCACTCTCGACCACCAGGCAACCCCATGAACAGGTGTGGGAGACCCCCAGAAAGAACGAGGCTTTAGAAGTGGGCTGCACAGCTCCTTGGGGCAGCCGGACATTTCTCCAGGACCGAGGCACAATCAGAACTTTCTACGTTATTCTTATAAATACGGCATTTGGAAACTTCAAGTCTGTGGTGGCTCCAGGAACTTTGCTAACCTGCTCTGTGGAAACTGTCCAGCCCTTCCCAAAATCCTGTGGGGTAAGAGAGAGCAAGAGATCCTCTGTGTCCATGTCAGCAGACACATCCAGAAAGGCTTGACTTGGCCACTCATCCAGGGGAGCATTCTTGACTCAGGGTTGAGAAATGTGAAAGCCACATTCAGGCAGAGGGGAGGAAACTGAGAACAGCAGAGATTCTTCAGAAATCCACGATCCACTCAACTTTTTAGATGGGAGGTGAAGATGAAAAAAGGGTGTGGGCAGCTCCCACTATTTGTCCTCCCTAGGGGCTAGCAGACTGGACAGCACCACTTCTACTTTTAATACCAAATTTCAGATTCTACAAGGAGGAGCATAGATGAAAGAGGACGTGTCACACTAGTGAAAATAATTTAAACTTCCCTGCCTTAGAGGGAAAATCACGGTTGGATCTGAGAATAACATCCTTCCCCTACCAGGAGGGACAAACTAAAAATAAAAGACAACAAGGTGCTTCCTGCCAGTCAGTAAATCCAATGAGCAAAGACGATGCCTCAACCTGGCGCTGGGTAGTTAATGCCAGCCTGGCTCCCTCCACCGAGCGAGCGGCCATGTGGTTCTCAGAGCCAACAGCTGCCAGGCAGAATCCTTCAGATTAACCCATAGGTGGTGTTGAACCACTTCCCATTAAGATATTTGCAAAGCAAATAAAAAACGATAGCCTCACTCGGAGTCCTGGGAGCCAGCCAGGAGCGCTGACTGTTCTTGTTGACACAAAGGGCTCTCTTGGGAGAGTCTGGGGCCCAGCGGGGAAGGCCACTCCTGCCTGTGTCTCCAGACTGTGTTGATCTTGGGCCTCTAGAATCTTGGTATCTGTTTATTATCTAATTTCCCAATCCCAGCAGTGGCAAGCGCTGTTTCACCAGAGCTCTCCGTTGTGCTGTCCTCTCAACCTCTACCATTCAGACGAAAGGAGCAGACCCATTCCTCCCCCCGTTGTGTCTACTGATCAAGGAGACAAGCCTGAGAAGTCACTGTGATGCACACAGAGACTGTGACATTACTGTTGACAGCTTTGATGGCAAACACTCGCTCAGGGTTCTTCTTAATTTAAAGTGACCGAGGCAATGCTAATGGAAGATAGATTGGCGAGTATGTGTCATACAGGTAGGAGCCAGCTGCTATTTAATTCACAAAATATACTCAGAACTGAAATATTAGCATTTCTACCTTCTAACCCAAGGAAGAAAATGGAATACAGTTAGTAAAACTGTGGAAATATACAACATTAATCTCTTTTCAACCTGTAAGGTTATAATCTAGGTATCTTTAAGTGTTGATAATGAAACATTCTTATATAAAATTCATTTTGGCACAAAATTCATTTCCTGTAATACTGTTCACTTGAGTAACTTTTCTTTTCTCAAACTCTTCAAAATCGGTACAATATATAAAGGTATTTTGGGCAAAAACTCATTCTGAGCCTGAGTATTGTAAATGTTTGAATGAAGATACAGACAAATTAGACATCTGCAATGTGCTGAATTTTTAGAATTTTCTACACTTCCAAAATAGGAAATGTAGGAAGGCTGTGAGAGATGGAGAAATAGAGCATTTACCAGATTTTGTCATTACTTGAAGTTGCCTTTAAGATGAAATCAGAACTTTTGAGATTTAGGATATTAATTATTTAAGGAGAGAGACAGAAAAGGAAAGAATGAAGAAAGGAGAAAAGAGAGCTAAAGAGAGATTCAGATTTCTTTAGAAAATGTATTTTCCTATTAAAATAACTTTTAGAAGAAAGAAGAAAGCTATCTTACATCTTAGTGTACAAAATTAAAGAACAATTTTTTTAGAATCTCGATACATCATTCAGTTTTAGATGCTATTCATCCAAATAGACCTAAATGTGACTTTGTAAATGTGTAAGTTTTCTAGAGAGAAAGCGAGCCCAGTCTTGCAGGTCAACTTAGCAAATAGCAAAGGTGTTTAGGGATCGATTAACATAACCACACAGGTCTTGGGATGCTATTGTGACTCCAGCTACATATAAGATATGAAATTACCAACACAAATCTCAATGACATGTTCAGAGAAGGAGGGGTGAGATTGGGAAGGAAATGCACCAAATGTTGTTTGCACATATATTCCTATCACTCTATACCTCAATATGATGTGTAATTACAATCACCAATAAAAGTATATCTTAAAAAAATCTGTTGGAAAACTGGAATTGGTTCTTATGCAAAACTGGTCACCTTTGTCTGAGGCACCAGGCACAACACCAGGTCTTGAAGTGGGGATCTTGTGGGGGCACAGGAGGCTCAGAACACCAAGTCAAACGTACATTCCAACCTCATTTCTGATGAAGTTCATTATATCCTGGTTTCTAACAACTGACCCTCAACTGAGACACTAATTAGAAACCACTACCTGCCAATAACTGAACTTCCTAAAGAAAACAACTAAGCATCTTCCCAAACATGGGAGTTATTTTTGAGTTAGAAATGTAGGTCCATTATAGGAAAATGACACAGTGTTAACAGCATCTCCCTTCACTTATTTAATTTGTGCTGTTGGTTTTCTGAGAGAGCCAGCTCCTTGCTTTATGAGAAATTAACTAACATGCGCAAGTCAAACTCAAGAAAAATGGAAAGCACTTCTTCAGAACAAAGTGATTAAATTTAGCTTTGGACCTCACAGAAATAAAAATTCAAGGAGCACATAATCATTCACCAACTATTTTCCTTTATGCCTATAATGGCTAAAGAGTCTAAATTCTTGGTTTTGTGAGTGACAGAGAAATGAATGCCAGTTTCAGCCCTGGAGTTTACTACCCTTGTGGGATACAGCACCAACAGTTAACATTTTTGTCCACTTCATTACATGCTAGGTAGTCTTCCAAATGTTTCTTAAGGCTTATTCTCACAACAGCCATATGAGGTGGGTACCATTATTAGAAACATCCTTGCCCAAGGTCATGGAGCTGGTTGGTCACAGACCTGAGCCTAGAACAGAGACTGTCTGGCTCCTAAGTGTGTTGCCTATACTGTTTCCTCTAGGTGAATGGTACCCTGAATGCAGAGGGCAGGAATCAAACTCAGATGCTGGCAGGGTCAGGCCACGACATAAGCAGGCCAGTGAGCAGGGATCTTTGGAAGACAGCTTCTACTCAGTCCAGGAGATTGCTACCAGATACTCCAATTTTTCAAGAGCTAGCAGAATCTCAATTGTTACAGGATATCTATTTTTACTTAATTAGATACTAATTAAGAAATTTAAAAAATCATTGTACAGGCCAAACATAATTTGTCTGCAGATTATATTCTACCCAAAGACTGTGGGTTGTATCTTTGGGCCTATAGAAAATGTCCAAAATATGCAGTTCATAAGGCCTCCCACATCCTGGCTCCCATTTGTCTTATCCCATAATAGTTCTCCCTGCCCCACTCCAATCCCTCTCAGCCTTCCTCCCACTGGACATCTTGCCTTCCCCAGAGTGGCCTCTGCATGACCCACTGCCAGGCCACGGCCCATACTGGTTCCCCTGCCTGGGATGCTCTTCTCTGCCCTTGTCTGCTTCAAGGACCTGCAGGAGGGGGCCACAGGAATGAGACCTGGAAGGATGAGTGAAGCATCAGCAGGTAAAGAAAGGATGGGCCAGGGAATTCTATGCTCTTCCAGAAGGAAGAGCATGAAGAGATATACAGGAATCAGAAAATAAAAGACATGTTGAAAACTACCAAACAGCTCCAAATATTTGAAAAGAGGCCTCTGGTCCTTGGAATCCAGTACTATAAAGAGATTGCTGACATTCTTGACATACACAAATCTTCTAAAAGGGTCCTTTGCATAAGGATCACTGATGATTTAGGGTTTGTTGAAATAGTTCAGATAAATATTTATGTACAGCCATAAGCAAATCCACAAGGGAAAATATAACTCAAAACAGATTTTTCCCTGAAGCTCCTTTTAACTGATGATAAGGTTTCTGGCTTCAACAAGGCTTTGAAAATAGATGTGACCAATTAATTAAAAATCTAGAAATTCTAAGAAGACTCTAAACAACCAACTAAGCTATGAAGGTAATCCTCTGTGGGTATGCTAGGGGCATCCTGGTCATGTTGGAGGGGGTAAGTCTAGGGTCCAAAGTCATCCTCAGATTTACCTGAGATAAGAGGCAGGAACATAAAATAAAATTTGCCTCTCAAGTTAAAGCAGAGAGTGAATATTGTTTAAAGCTTCTAAGATTTTGAAAAGCTCAAAATTTATTTTAGTCTACAATTCTAGAGCTAAACCAGAGAGGTCTTGACCCTTCCTATGAGTTTAGCTTTATAAGAACCTTTTAAATATTCATGCTACTACTATTACTGCTATTACTCTATCACCATGACAATAACTCACCACCGTCCCTTATTAGCTTTTATTCTATCTCCAGAACTATGCTATCTTCTTTGTATAGGTTATCTAGATTATCTTTATATAAGATTATACTAATGATTCCCTTTTTACATTCTAGGATACTGGGGTTCAGAGAGAGGAAAGAACTTACCCAACATCTCATAGTCCGTTAAGTAGCCGAACTAAAATTCAAACCCAAATCTGTCACCAAAGTCCATTCTTTTCCCACCCAAGTAAGGTAACACAGAGAGCCACTACTGCCTCATTAAAGAAAGCTACTGTAGCCAGGCGCGGTGGCGTATGCCTATAACTCCAGCTACTTGGGAGGCTGAAGCATGGGGATTACAAATTTAAGTCCAGCCTGGGCAATTTAACAGGACCCTGTCTCAAAATAAAATACGAAGGGCTAGGGATATAGTGCTTGCCTGGCATGCATGAGGCCCTGGGTTCGATCCCCAGCACACGTGTGTGTGTGTGTGTGTGTTGAAGGCTACTATTGCTACCGCCACTCCTATACCACATTGCCACTTTCCTTCTGGTACCATGTGAGATCCACCTACATGTTAGTGCACCAACTTGGCTATAGTGGTAGGAAATTTGTGGGCAGATTTGCTCTGTTCGATTGTCTTAGCCCTGCCACGTGTTTCTGTAATAACTCTCCGCGCAGACTGTTTGTCAAGATTCGTGGCAGTGTACTTCACAGGCCACATGAAAATCTGGCCTGCAGTCGGCCCTGCTGACTGGGAGACTGTTTCTCTGGCTCGTCAATTCTGAGGTCAGCCCAATTGGCTCTAAGCCCCAGAACCACAAGGGTGACACACAGGAGAAATATGTGCTCGTTTTCCCCTCTCCTGAGGTGCCAGCTCTCCTCCAGCCGCCTGAGTCATGAAGGTCCTGGTGCCAAAGTGGCCCACAGAAATAGCTTCTCTGGGCCGTGCTATAAGCTGTTGTGTAGAAACATCGGCACCACCAGCATTATTGATCTCCTACCTCTGTCCTAGGAGCTCCTTTACACGACAACAGTCTGGCTGTGCTCAATAATGTCACATATTCAGCCTGGCGAGAGCTCTGCCATGTGCAGGCCAAATTAAATTACGGGGCATAATCCTCACTATTGTACTGATCGGCATTAGAATGGAGGATTACCATCATGGGAACAAAGCCCCGCAGCATAAAAAGAGAATTTCCATCCTGTCTGTTCACTGTATACAGTCACAGTCTCACACAGGAAGTGAAGCAGGGACGGGTCACCCCAACCACCGCCTTGTGCTTTCAACCCAAGGCTGGCTTCTCCCCAGCCAAGTGACCCCACCCCATCACAGGCAGAGGGAGCAACTTCCTACAAGGCTGGGGACTTTCTCCCAAGAACTTGGTGCTGAAATGTTCTCCATTGATCACAAGATGACAGTATTTTGCCAATTGGGGTGTATTCCTTAGCTGATTGTGACTTAAGATTTAAGTGATGACAAGTATAGAGACACTGTGATAGAGAGGAAAGAGCCCAGGACTGATCGTTTGATGTGTGGAGCCTGGCGAGGCAGCAGAATGTACCAGTGAAAAGTGTGGGTACTGGAGCAGAAGGCCTGTATTCAAATCCTGACTGTCACTTTACTAAGTGACATTAGCAAGTTACTTGTAATCTCTAAATGTGAATAATTACAAAATGCATGCTTCTCCCACCGATCAGATAGTTTAATGCATGTAAGACACTTAGCACAGTGCCCAGGAAATGCTTAATGAGTACCAAGTGTTAGCTGTTGTTATCGTTGGGGATGAAAGATCTGGCTGCCATTTGTCTCTGTGTGACACTGTGATCCAGTAATTTCCAGACTAGCCAATGGGGGGCAGCAGCAGGTAAATCTAATATATCAGACCCACACTGCCTGGTTGATTTCCTTCCTTCCTTCCTTCCTTTCTTCCTTCCTTCCTTCCTTCCTTCCTTCCTTCCTTCCTTCCTTCCTTCCTTCTTTCCTTCATGCTAGAATTCAAACCCAGGGTCTTGCATATGCTAGGCAAATGCTCTACCACTGAGCTACAGCCCCAGCCCCACAGCACTAGTTTCTACACCGCATTTGGGAACTACTTACCTTAGCTTTCACCAGGTTTGGTTTACTCATCTGTAACATGGAATGGGCAATCCCAACCCAAAAGACTGGTGTGAGAATTACTTGAGATAATGTATGGGGAAAAACTTGGTTTAGCAATAAATGTTGGGTGAATCTGAACGATGACCTCCAAACTTCTCTGTTGTTCTTATTCTCAGTGACACCTCTAGTCATGCCTGGGTCTTCCTTTTGGGCTCTTCACTCTGATTTTGCCTTCCTTCCATCTTTCCCTGGTTCCTACCTGTCCCCATCACTGCCCCCTCAGGACTCTGATGACACACATCAGTGGTGGCTTCCCCAATCCCTTTCTTCTTTGCCTACTCTCTCTCTCTCTCTCTCCCCCCTGTAAAAGAAAATGCCAATGCATACTCTCCTGGCCTCAGCTGCAGCCCCCTGAAGAGCCTCCACTGCAAATTCTGGCCAATGACATGCAAGGGGAGTCTCCTACGGGGCTTCTGGAAAAGTCCCATTCAGCTCTTTTTCTTGCTTTGGACATTGGCATGTGAAGAAATGATGCTTCAGTCACCTTGTGGACATAAGGAGGTGTACTGAAGACATGCTGAGAGCAGCAAAGCAAAGAGATGCAAGGACCCTGTGTCCTTGACCCCTGAGTGGCTGACCCAGCCCTGGAGCTTCTGTCCTTGGACCTCTTGTCTTGAGGTATCCTTGAATCTATTGGTTGGAGATCTGTTGCTTGCCACTGAGAACATCATCACCAGGACAACTCAGCTCTCTGACTTTACCTACCCCTGACTCCTCTATCCTTGACCAAGATGTCCCTTCCTACCAGCTCTTGTGTTGATCCACAGAACACTGAGTTGGGATCAAACACAGAGGGGAAAGAAGGACCCCAGACCTTGGGGCAGGGGTACCTAACACACTATCTGACTAATTATTCTGGGCCTTCTTGTTGCTGCCACCATCCTATGATTAAGTAAGAAGAATATTCTTCTAGTATAAATTTGAGTCTTGAGGACAGGCCTTGAAGTTAGCTCCATAAATGTATTGAGTACCTACTGTGTATATTGGATACATAGTATAAGGAATAAGACTCAGTCATAGCCAGGTGTGGTGGCGCACGTTTGTAATCCCAGTACTTGGGAGACTGAGACAGGAGGATCGCAGGTTCGCAGCCAGCCTCAGCTACTTAGTGAGACCCTCTGCAACTGAGAACCTGTTTCAAAATACAGAATAAAAAATCGGGCTGGGGGTGTAGCTTGGAAGTAGAATGCCCCTGGGTTCAATCCCTAGTACCGCAAAAAAAAAAAAAAAAGACTCAGTCATTACTCTTAAGAAGTTAACTTCTTAGCACATGGTCAACCTCAACACCAGACAAAATGTGAAGAACACGGGGTGGGGGTGGGTGGGTAAACCAAAGTGTGACCTGAGACACAATCTGTGAACTGTTAACTGCTCTCTATGTTGTAATGAGCTTGTGTCCAAATGTAAATCAACTGATCGCTAAGAACATGATTTAGTTCAGCTGATAACAAGACTTTCTTGATGAAGAAAGCAACGGGTTGATTTACATTCATCATCATCTCGTGAAACAGCACTTTGAGTAGTACCTTTACAACTGGGCTATGGTTGAAGGAGTGTTAAAGTGAATTAAGGTCTTCATGGAGGACAGGGATCTGACAGTGTACCTTGATGAAAATGTCAGAGTGAACAGCAAGGAATGGGTGAAGGAAGAGCAAGAAGTATTGGTTTCAATTAGCCACAGAGTAGACATAAGGACAAACTGGAGTGCACAGGGAGAGTGTGGGTGAGATGTAGCTGACTGAGAAGGCTGTGCCTCTTTTGCTCTAAAGTGGGAAGCCATTAAAGTTTTTTGAAAAAATCAGAAAATATTGTAGGACAAATGATCAGGTGTCAGAAATGAAAGCTAGTCCATAAAGAAAAAAGAAGAGAGGGAAGGAGATAATAGTAGCCCTGAACCAGGGAAGGATGCTTAGAAAATGAATGGAGATGGAGATGGAGTTAAGAGAGTTCATTTTGTTTTGTCTTGTTTTGTTTTGTTTGTACCGGAGACTGAACCCAGAAACATTCTACCTCGAGCTGCACCCCCAGTCCTTTCATTTTGAAACAGGGTCTCACTAAGTTGATGACCCTGGTCTTGAATCTGTGATCCTCCTGTCTCAGCTTCCCAAGTACTAGAATTTCAGGTATGTGCCACCACACCAGGCTGCCGTGCCAGGTCCCAAGACCAGGTTACAAGATGGTGTTTGTGTCATTCACAGAAGCTGGAAGGCCCTGTGGAGGAGGTGTTTTTATGGGGGAGCTTCTGCTAGGCCTGGTGTATAAATTAGGAGTACAGGTCAGCAAGAGCTGGATGTAGGAGTGTGGAGGTCAGAACAGAGATCAGCTCACACAGTTGATACCAGAACACCTCAGTGAGAGGTGACATCTCTCCAGTGAGAAGTGGAGAAAGGGGAGAGTCCAGGGCCTGGGGAACTGCCTGCCTTCCAATGATGGGCAGAACTAGAGCACGTGGCCTGCGGAGGTCTGAGGAAGAACCTGAAGAACACAGCACTGCAGCTTCCCAGGACAGAGGACAGTTCCAGGAAAGTCTGGCCCTTGGAGCTCAGTGCCGCAGAGTCTGACGAAGAGGGAACCCTGGTGACTATGAGCTGAGCTTCCCAAGGACAGTGTTGAGGGCACAAATCAGATTTCAGGATTAAGGAAGGAGAGGATGGTTTGGTGAGGGATGAGGCGGCAGACCTGAATGTCAGTCTGAGGAAGTCTGCTGATAAAAGTAGGAAGAGTAGGGGACAGGGCTAAGGGCAGGCTTTTGTTAGAACAGGACAGTCATAAGCTAAAGGGAAAGAGATAGCCAAGTGGGAAAGATGCAAAAGCAAGGTGGGCACTGCTGGGGTTCAGAAAACAGCACCCAGAAATATGCCACTCTAGACTTCGAACTGGGAGCACCTGGGACACGGCACAGGCAGTAAGCCTTTCTTTGAGGTTCCCTTATTTACCTAAAGACTGGATCTACCAAAGAAGAACGCAATTACCACCAATCTTCTTGTTGAAATTGCATTAATCAAGGAAGATTAAACTTATATCTCAGAGGACGAGAAAATCAAATACCACACCTAGACTTCCATCCAGAGGAACTTTGTCCCAGGCCACTGTTGGTTCTCCGGGCTTATCTGTCCCCTAAAATTCATTTTCTCTTCCTCTAAAATTGCCTGCAGCTGCCCACATCCCTCTCCCTTATGAAGAGGGTATTTAAGCTTCAAATATCAGCCCTTCATTGAGTTTCATATTTTGTGTTGCTCCTGTGCACATGTTAATAAATTTGTATGCCTTTTCTCCTGGTAATCTGTCTATTGTCCATTTATTTTTAGCAGACTCCATTATCAAACGTTCAGAAGGAGAGGTTGAATTTCCCTCTAGTGCTGATAGTGGTGGAGCTTGAAGGGCAGCAACATGTGTGAGAAAGATCTATGGTCTGGGAGATGTGAGCAAGGAAGAAGGGACGGCTGAAGAGAAGGAAAGATTCTACGGTGCAGGGAAGGGCAGAGGACAGAGCTCAGGCATTCCCAACAAAGTTAGTTGTTATCAAGCTTGAGGGGAGGCAGGCTGGGGTTAAAGTCATTTTCCAAACTGCTTCACTAACTTGCTCAAGGCCGAACAGGCAGCACTAGGACCAGAACCCACCCAGTTCTACCTGCCAAATCCAGCAGACCTTTCTACCACATCAAAAATTCTAAACTTTGTTATTCTAATAGGAGCTATTAGGTCTTTTCCTCAAATAGCCTCGATTGAACAATTCTATATTTGGGAAAGTAGTCAGGAGTAGCCTACTTTAAAAGTAGCCCCATGGTAATTTAAAACTACTAGCAAAGTATTGAGAATTCAATTTTTCAAGTCTCAAAAATATTAAGAATTCTCAAGAGTTAAGAATTATCTTTAAATTGCCTGCCTCTTCTCCCAGGTGAAAAGATGCAAAGAACTCTTTAATGACCATATTTTTCCAGATTCTTGACTAATCTTTCCATGAAGGTCCCCACAATCAATTTGGGGCAAAACACAAAAGGCAAGCTTCATTCTATCTAGACCTCCCCTTGTCCACAGTCCACTCCTTCCTGGAGCAGTGTCCTCCTCCTAGTGACACATGTGATGGGGCTTGGGATCCCATTATGAGCAAAGGCAGGTTAGAAGTATTCCCTGCAGAACAGGCCTAAGAATTCCTTAAGCTTCCAGGGCTTGGTGTCATGGCCTGAGCCCACATTTAGCCAGTCCCAGTCTCCTCACACCTTGAGCAGCTCAGATGGCCACTGGAAGTAGTACACTAGGGCCCTGGTAGGCTCAGCTCCACTCCTCTTGAGTTATACTTAACTAAAACTGTGAGTAGGCAGGAAATTATATCCCCCCTTTGCTTAAATCTAGGGTTTCTCAACCTTGGATTTGTTGACATGTTATATATATTGTAAGATGCTTAGCAGTATCACTGGTGTCTACCCACTGATGCCAGCAGTGCAAACCTTCCCTTCAAAGTTGTGACAATCAGAAATGTCTTCAGACACTGCCAAATGTTGATGGCAGCATGGGGTGAGGTGGTTACCCCCAGTTGATCACCACTGCTTTAATCTAATCAGGCCAAGTGCAGGTTGCACCAGGACAAGAACTCCCAACGCAGGACTGTGTTCAGGTTGCCCTTGGAGAATAAAGACTTTCCCACAGGGTAATGACATCTGACATGGGAGAATCTCATGGGAAATGCTTTGGGGCTCCATTCTCTCCAATTCACTAGCATTAGAGTGGTAGAAATACTACCCTGTCCATTGTACTTAGCGGCTGAGTTTACGGTAGAGAACTCCTCTGGATGAGACTCACCGATCTTTCTCAGTGACAGCAGGAGAGTTGCTTGAAGTCTCTGCATGGCCATTGTTAGATTCTGCTTCTGGGTGGCTTTTCTGATCAGTAGCAGCCGTCAGACCTGAGAGAAACAAATGGGCACTTAGAGGTCTAAGGGCAAATTCAGAAGCCGGTGAGCTGGGTTCTGTTGCCCATCCGTGCTCTGCAGCTCCCCTCTCCCTGCCCTCATACTGCTCCCTGACCACCTGGAGCTTTTTCTGGGATATGTAATTAAGAATGACCAGTGCTGGGCCATGAATGCTGACACTTGCTTGTAATTCTAGTACTTGGGAAGCTGGGACAGGAGGACAATAGGTTTGAGGCCAGGCTCAGCAATTTAGCGAGGCCCTCAGCAACTTAGTGAGATCTTGTTTCAAAATAAAAAATAAAGTAGGGCTGGGGTGTAGCCCGGAGATAGAATGCCACTGTGTTCAATCCCTAGTACCCCCCACAAAAAATTGACCATGCTGGGACTTCAGGTCTTGATCCATGCTGGGTCCCAGACAGCAAATCGGATAAAATAATTCATGCTACAGCTCTCTGGTGATAGCTACTGCACACTGCTTCTGCTGGGGCCTGGCTCACTGGAGGAGCACTGTCCAGGTAGTTAGCAAACTAATTCTAGTCCTGCTGGGCTACCCACTGCAGCAGGCAGAGGGTCAAGGAACAAACCATCACAACATGGGAAGGATTAGCTGTAAATCATTCCAGGAGTAATTCATCTTGACACTGTGATTGAGGGACGTTTCCTGAGGAGCTTCTCAAGAGTGAGGGCAACAGATACAGCTGCTCCTTCCTGTGACCATGCCTGCCATACCTAATCCATCTGAGTCACAGAACCTTAATTAAGCTTCAAGTTCCTTAACACAACACATCAGTGGTTGTCAAAGTGTGCGCCCCAACCAGCAGCATCAGCACCACTTGGAAACTTGTTAGAAATACACAGTTTTGAGACCTACCCTAGACTTTGTACACTGGAAACCCTGGGGGTAGGTGGTCCTGGCAACCCAGGTTTCTACCAACTTTCCAGGTGACCCCGTCCATGTTGAAGTGTGAGAGACACTGCTTCCAGATTGATGGCTCTCAATCCTGGTGGTGCATTAGAATCACCCAGAAACATCTTTAACACGCCCGAAGATTCTGAAATTAACCTGGATGGGGGCTGGCATCAATTATTAAACTCCCCAAGTGATTGTGTGTGTGTGTGTGGTACTGGGGATTGAACCCAGGGGTATTCTACCACTGAGCTACACCTCCAGTCCTATTTTATTTTGAAACAGAGTCTCATTAATTTGCTGAGGCTTTCATTATATTGCTGAGGCTGGCCTTGAACCTGCAACTCTCCTGACTCAGTCTCCCAAATACTAGGATTACAGGCATACATCACCATGCCGGGCTCCCCAGGTGATTTTAATGTGTGGCCAGGGCGAAGAACCACAGTTCCAAGTAGTCACTACCAGTCAGTTGGGGTAGGAAAGAGACTCCACACCTATTCACCACCCTTACTTTAAATAATCTGGAAGCGAAGCCGGGCGTGGTGGCGCACGCTTGTAATCCCAGTACTTTGGGAGGCGGAGACTGAGGATCCGGGTTCGCGGCCAGCCTCAGCTCTCTCTCTCTCTCTCTCTCTCTACTTAGTGAGGCCCTCCGCAACTTTGTGAGACCCGGTTTCAAAATAAAGTATAAAGAGCCGGGCGTGGTGGCCCACGTTTGTAATCCCAGTACTTTGGGAGGCGGAGACCGGAGGATCCGGGTTCGCGGCCAGCCTCAGCGCTCTCTCTTGCTCTCTCTCTCTCTCTCTCTCTCCCTGTCTCTCTCTCTCTCTCTCTACCTAGTGAGGCCCTCCACAACTTCGTGAGACCCGGTTTCAAAATAAAGTATATAAAAAAAATAGGGCTGGGGGTGTAGCGTGGAGGTAGAACGCCCCTGGGTTCAATCCCCGGTACCACAAAAAAATAAATAAATAAAAAAAATAAAGTATAAAAAATAGGGCCAGGGGTGTAGCTCGGAGGTAGAACGCCCCTGGGTTCAA
>PVJS01007198.1:0-56984 GCA_004027185.1 Glis glis | reverse complement strand
AAAAAAAAAAAAAAAAAAAAAAAAAAGACAGCATTTCCCCCAATTCCTTCATTCCTTCTACTGGCATGATTTCTTATTTTATTTTAGTTATATCTGGGTACCAGATTATGACCACTTAGGCCTTTCTTTTAAATCAACTCGTTTTATTTTCATAAATTTATGTGGACCCTTTATCACTTCTGTGGATAAAAGCAACTGCACGCATAAATACAATGAAGACAAAACCGTGTTAGTAACCTCCAGAGACACTGCCTGAGCTGGTGGCCTGCTCTCTCTGTAGGGGAATGAAAACCAAAACAACACAAACCAAAACGCTGTCCGCAACTCGGTCTACTCTAATACTGCTTCATTTCCTATCCGGCCATCTCCTTCCTCCCTGCCTTTCCCCGTCAGTTTTAGGCTAGAGGTATGTTTTCATCTATTCAACAGTGTCTACTGACCACCTACTACGTGCCAACCTACAGACACCATCTCTGCCTTCACAGAGCTCAGTCTGGCAGAGGAGACAGACGCTAACAAAACATACAAAATATGCTCAGTGCTACGCAAGGGAAACACAGGGTGCTATGGGAGGACCTAACCTCACTGCAGAAGCCTCCCTGAGAAAGGGAGGTACACAGTGGGATCTGAGGGATAGACAGGCACCAAGAATGGAGTGCTTCTGGCGGAGGGCTGGGGGACAGGGAAGAGGAGAGGGGTCACTGGTCAGGGGCGTTACAAGTTGTGGCAGTGACAGGTGGGTCTCATTACCCACCTGTGAGGTGGTTAGAGATTTCTGATTCCAGAGGGGCACGTCGGGGCTAATGGTGAAATCAGAGATGGATTTTGGGAACAGTGGTGACTGAAGTGAGTCAAGGAGATACTTGTCTAAGATGAAGAGGTCAAAGAACTAAGCAGCGCAGGAGAGGGATGGCTCACTTGTGGGGTGTCCTGTTCCCCCAGGACCAAGGGGGCTAGTGGAGAAGAAAGCAGAAGTCGAGGCAACGGACTCATCCTCCCTGCCGAGATTCAGGAGCATCAGGAGGATGAAGGGCCTCCAGCGAGAGGGCTCCGGGCAGGCAGTGTCCTCAGGAACAGAAGGCCGGCATCCCTGCCGCACAAAGCCTCTTCTTCACGCAGATTCCCGGAGCCTGCTTTCAAAGCCGCCTCTTCTCCTCACGGACCCACAGCACACCTGGATACAGGGCGGCCTCTCCCTGGCCCTGGAGCACTCTCCACCGCCAGGCCTCATCTGGCGCTGCGCAAGCTGCTCATGTGCCTCTGCGAGGCACTCCACCCATCTCACCTATGAGTCCCTTAAGCACTGGGACTGTTTATTTTTATATTACTACATGTCACAATGAGCACATGCTCAATAAATACCTATTAGTGGAGATTAGTTTCAACTGGATACAGTATGTGAGAGATCTTTATAAATTGAACAATGTTATACAACAGGGATCAAATTATTCAGACTGACATATATTTACTAACAGCTATTATATTCTCGGAGACAGAAAGAGCCAATGTTAACAATTTCAAAAGACCTGAAAGGTATCTACCTAAAGGCATTCTTAAATGTCTCCATTTACCATCCTGTCCTAGGAGATAATGATAGGAATAAAAAACCACCAACCTCAGTTTCCAAACTAGGCTGAACATCATAATTACCTAGGGAGCTTGTTAAAAATAGAAAGGCCTGGGTCCCACCCCAGACCTACTGGGTAAAAACATCTGGGTTTGGGCCTTAGAATTTATGGCTTTCAATGAGCTCCCTGGGAATTCTGAAGTAGTGGGTCCGTCGACTGGCGTGACACCCAGGGGCCACTAATATATTCCTTATTTCAGCCGAATGATGCTTCAGGCTGTGTGAACACTTCTAGTATGGGAGCCCTGGTCAGTCACACTCCATTCTGGATTTCGAGCACTCTGGAACAGGTAACTGAAGGTCTGACCAAGGCAGGGTAGCAGAGACGTTCGGAGTTCAGACTCTGGAGAGCATCTCCTGGACTTGAACCCTGGCGCTGACGAACCAGCCTTGTAACTCTTATAAATTGCTCAAGCCCTGGATCTCGGTCCCCTCATCTTTAAGGTGGGAAAAACAAAGTACTTATTCTCACAGGATACTGTGAAATTTAAATGGGTTTGTATAAAACACAGAGTCTAGTAATGGTAATCACTGAATATACTCTAGCTGTTATTATTAATGGTTCTTTCAGAAATCATGTTAAAATATACACTTGACAGTTACACCACTATACAGCACCTTTACTCAGATGGTTACCATGTGACCATCTAAAAAACTGTGTGTGTGAAGGCAACAATATGCAACTTCAATTATTAACTTAAAACCACATTTTTCCTTTTCTTGTTGCAAATAAACATTCTGCAATAATACGACTCACAAGGCACTGTAAGCAGAGCTTAGGTTCCAACCAAGATGTTGTTGTTATGTGTCCTAGGTTTGTGGTAGAGAACGATGAGACCCACTCAGCCTATGGTTCCATTTTTTAAGTCCTGACTCTCTCTTCTTGGGCCCAGGAGAAAGTCAATGCATCAGCTAACTAAGCTAACCAGAATGTGTTCTTGGCATTTAGAACTGAGGTGTGTGTGGGTTAGGGCCATTTGAGGAAGAGAAGGCATACGGGGGACTGAGGCAGCCAGGTCTGAGTCACATACAAGGAGAGGTTGAGAAAAAGGACAACAGGGCTAGAGAAAGGAGAGAGAGTGGCTGCAGTGTTGCATGCCTGTAATCCCAGCAACTTGAGCGGCTGAGGCAGGAGGATCACAAGTTCAAGGCCAGCCTTGGCAACTTAGTGAAGCCTTATTTCAAAATAAAAGATAAAAAGAGCTGAGATGTAGCTCAGTGGTAGAACACCTCTGTTTTAATTCCCAGCAGTACTGCCATAAAATAAAAATGAAACAAAAAAATTTTTTTTTGTGGTATTGGGGATTGAACCCAGGGGTGTTCTACCTCCGAGCTACACCTCCAGCCCTATTTTTTGTTCTTTATTTTTGAAACAGGGTCTCGCTAAGTTGCAGAGGGCCTCACTAAAGTGGCTGAGGCTGGCCACGAACCCGGATCCTCCTGTCTCAGCCTCCCAAGTACTGGGATTACAAGCGTGCGTCACCACGCCTGGATAAAATAAAATAAAATTTAAAAAGTGGTAAGAGAGGAGAGAAAGGGGATGAAGGGTAGAGAAGAACTGGAGGAAGAAATTCATACATGCTATGCTGACTCTTGACAGAATTCAACTTCCTGGCTCCAGTGACTTATTTATTTTTATTTTTTAGAGAAATAAACATCTTTATTCAATTTTAATCAAAATTAAAACCACAAAAATGAAGACCGAACATGTAAACAAGGAAGCAAATGGGGAAATGGTTAGATAGGATAAAAAGGTTCAGCAAAAGTAACTGAACCATGGCTATGGCTACCAGGCAATCCTTACAATGAATCCCTATTTCCTTACACACTAGAGTGTGGCATGCAGACTGCCTATGTGACCAACCTTTGCAGTTCTTGTTCTGTATACACCCAGCCACTTGCCACTACTAGAAACCTACAAGACTGGGTCTAGAAAAACACTGTGAACACCCTGAAACTGCTGTTAGGCCAAAGGTGTCAGTAGCCTGCTACACTGATTTCATGCCAGGAGGAAAACAGGTCTGAGATAGCCTTAGATGTATAATCAGTACTGGGCATCTCATACTGACACCACGGGCATCCTGAACAAACAACACTTCTGACTAGAGCTACTGAGACTCACAACCCACTGGGAGATATGAGGCTGCTGAGCAGTTGGAAAAAGAACACCAGCAAAAAATGGGTGTCCAAGGTGACAGACGGAGAAGCGAGTGAGGGAAGAAATCATCCTAAGGATCAGGCTATCCCTGAATCTTCATACTAAATCTTTAAGCCAGCCTCAATATGTTTTGGCTATTTGCAACCCAAACTGCATCAACTATGATCATCCTTTCTTTTTTGTTCCTTCCCTTAACATCACTGCTAAAGCTGAATGACTATCACCATTCCGCTCATTCTAGTGTGACTTTAAAACATCTGTGACATTCGGGACCCGTCACATGCAAGATGAGGTACTAGGTGCTGCAGGGATGCTCAGGGGAGTTAGTCACTGCTCCAGACACTCGGGAATTAACAAACTAGCTTGGAAGGTGCGGACAGAAACGGCTATGTACAAGATCAGAAACGGCTATGTACAAGATGGGGCGAGAAGTGTGAGGAGAAGCATAACTGTGCTGTGAATGCAAAAGACAAAGGAGGAACTTAGGAATTTTAGGAATGCAATCCGCTTTTAAGTGTGGGACTTCCTATAATATCATGCTGCTATTCTCAAAGCAGCAACTGATACTTGAAGCTGAAGAATAAAGAGTTCAAAAAGGAAAACCAAGTGTTCCCTTCCTATAAATAATAAAAAAGGGTTATACTCTGCTTGTGGATGAAGTTACTTGGTAGAATTCTACATTACCTTTCTTCAGCATTAACTAGAATATAACAGATAAGTAATGGTACTCAAATCCAACTCCTTATTTTAAATCTTTTTGGTATGCAGGATGTAAGCTTTGCTAGGATCATGAATAATCAGAAATGTAGATGATTTTACCCTAGAAAACCACTCAGAATATTGACTATATTATTTTTAAAAAGAGCGAAAAAAAAAGAGCCTGTAGCTGTCACCCCTAACAGATTGCCTTGCTGCTGTTCCTGCCAACTTCTGAGGGAAGAAATATTTCCATTCATTTCCAATTCTCAACATAAGTAAATAAGGAAGTAATGTGGCTGATTTCCGTTCTGGTGGCTCAATATTAAGTTGGCTGAGGAAACTGTTGTTTGTAGAAATAGTTCTGGGATAACTCAAAGGGGGAAAATACTGACGCCCAGATGGTATTGTTTTTTTTGCTCCAATTATACTGGGATATGAATGCTTCATTCTCCATAATTAAATATGCTCCAGGCTGTATTTGCAGCTTATCCACTCTTCTCTGCCTGCACTGTCACACTTGGAAAATGGAGGAGTTCCTACGAATGGGCACACAAGTTGACAAAGCGGCATTCTGGATTGGCCAGGAGGGGAAAAGCAGCGACTGAAGAGCAGACTGTGAGCACTACTCTATCCTTTGCAAAGAACACACACAAAGCTGTTTTGCTTAAACCTGAGCATTGTTACAGAGATGTGTAATATAAAAAGTTATATTAAGACAGAAATCACCATTTTGAGGGACATTTACTTACAAGTTTCTCATGAACACAGCTCTTATGCTTCTAGTAGCATCCTGGCGCCATCATACACCTTATAACTGGCATTTGGGCAGTTTCAGCTTAAACTTCAACGTATCTTCTGGTACCCTGAGCAACATCTTCTGTATTGATCTTTATTAGAGCTTTGCTTTGTGTCAGTTATGCCTGAGATTTTTATCCTTTTTTTGGCCATAAACATTTGCTGAATAAGCTAATGGTGCAAATGACAAAGATACCAAGAAACAGGCTTAGACTTATGATCTCTCCACCTGATCTTTTTCTCTATAGTCTGAAACATCCCTCAGTGTCTTCAACTCAGTACATCTAAAACCGAATTTCTCATCCTCTTCCTCAGATCTACTTTTCCAAAATATGCATAGCTTGGAAATAGCCCACAATTCTTCTAGCTTTGTAATACCAAAGTTACAGGACCGTAAGGCTCAGTGGTTAGGAGAATGGGCTCTGGAGTTCCTGATTGTACCCCCAGTGAAGCCAGGGCCTTGAAAGGCCTTAGTTTTCACATCTTGGTTTCACTAGGTTATTAGCAGTAACTGCCTCACATAGTAGTTGAGAATTACATGAATGGATGTGGGTAAATTATAAATACATGCCATTGTTATTATTATTCCACTTTGCAGACATTTTTCAATTAAGTCCTTTTGTCCCTGCCCTAGATTGCTGCCCTTTCATCTCGTTTGAGTACCTATACTATCCTTTTAATTTCTAAATGGCTCTCCCTAATTCCAAACTTATCCTTTTGATAGATCCAAACACTACCCTTCTCAGAATCCAAGCAAGTCCAGACAACTTTAAAATCTACTCATGATTTTCCACCGTCTATGAGATAAGCTCATACTTCCAGTCTGGCATCCATAATGCTCAGGAATAGACTCAGGCAGCAACAGAACTGAGGAGGAGGAGGAGCACCGTGGTGCCTGTGTGCATGATAACTGCTCACTGAAGAAATACATGAGTTCAGAAGTTCAGCATGGACTTTGGCTGTATCTCCATCACTCATTCTTCTGATGTCCTCTAAAGGGCTCATCTGGAGGCTGATTATCATTTTTCTTTGCTTAACTCCTATCATCTTCCTAGCTTTCCTGCCCAGGCACAAAGCCTCAACTATGCTTGGTTTACTCTTTTTTTTTTCAGTATAAAGTTCTGATTCTAGTTACTCATTTTGCCTGAAACTTTTTGCCCCTCTCTACTGATATCTTTTATTACTTTTTTGTGGTACTGGAGATTGAACCCTGAGACATTTTACCTCCAAGCTACACTCCCAGACCTTTTCTATTTTGTGTTTTGAAACAGGGTCTCACTAGGTTGCTGAGATTCTCACTAAGTTGCTGAAGCTGGCCTTGAACCTGCAATCCTCCTGTCTCAGCCTCTCAAGTACTGGGATTACAGGTGTGTGCTATCACACCTGGCTCCACCGATATCTTTCTGTGGAATTCTACCCTAATATCTAACTCCAATTTTACCTTATCCAAGAAGCCCTCTCATCCCAACTCTCTTTATTCTGGATAGGTTTCTTTTGCTCTGTCAGCCCCCTAGCACACTGAGAGTACTCTACTGTAAGACTTACTGCAGTTTCCCTCTCTTACCAGTTATTTATCTGTTCAAAAGACTGTAAGCTTATGAATGGTAATCTAAAAACTTTCTTAGCCCTTAGCAGAGTGCCAATGCCAGTGTCCAGTGCTCAACATTTTGAGTTCAGATACTCCAACTTGTAGCCAGAAAGCCATCTGCTATGAACTTTTTACTAACGTCCCAGAGTCTCATCTTAGGCTCTGGACATGGTTAATAAAGACATCTGAAGGTAAGGAAACAGCTTTGTTCACTGTAGTAGGCAGAACACTAGAGAATCGGTTCTATAACTGGTTTTCTCAAACTGCAACTTTAGACCATTTACAGCAAATTAATCTGTGGTGCTTGTTAAAGATGCAGATTCTTGTCCCTACTCAAGACTTACTTGTCATTTCCAATGAGGAGGATGTGGGTATTTGTATTTTTAATGTGCACACAGTCTTACTGATTTAAAAATCAAGCTTATATTTCTTTTGGATGTCATGACAATATTGTAATTTAGCAATCTTTATCCCTGGAACTTTGTCAAAACTATATTCATAATAATACTAGGATCTCTGACTTTTTCACTTTCATTCTCATATAACACGGTGCAATTTTCCAGAGGCTACATGATAAGCGATACTTCAAGAGAATACAAGAGAAAATGAGAATCTAGCTGTCTTCTATTAAGTCAGACACTAGAGATTTGTAAAAATAAAATACTGCCATTCTCTATATTTTTGTTTTGGAAATATTCTTTATAGAAATGCTAGTTATATTATTATGTAATGAGTTTATTTACTAAAAAGGATCAACTTTTTCAAAAGTTCTGTTTTGATTTCTAAAGTGGTAAATATCGATAGCTCTAACCTATATAAGCAAAAACTCTCTGATGTTCTCAGTAAGTTTTAGAAGTGTAAAGGGATTCTAGGACCAAAAAGTTTGAGAAGTGCTGCTATAATTACTAACAGAAGCATTTTAAACCTAAGATTAATGCCCTTGAGGGGTTTGCTGAGAAAATATAAACCCTGATTCTATCCATTTCCTATTGCAACAGAAAATTAGAGGCAACTATCCATTTCATACTTAGATGGTTTTTGGAGTAGCCATTTTTAAACAAGTTCCCATGCGATACTGACACACTTAAATATAAAGAACTACTATCAAAAGCAAAAGAAAATATCGGAAAGGTTTTAGGAAGTGGCAATGATTATATCTGGACA
Organism: Glis glis; assembly: GCA_004027185.1. Lineage (NCBI taxonomy): Eukaryota > Metazoa > Chordata > Mammalia > Rodentia > Gliridae > Glis > Glis glis. The sequence continues at coordinate 48,953 of PVJS01007198.1, read as the reverse complement.
TTAAGATCATAGTTCTGAAAACATTAAATGGAGGTGGAAGACCTGGATTTTCAAAATCCAAGTCCCCTTACTTTTCTGGGATTAAACTTTTTCCTATCGTTGCAACAAGGTTGTCTTTAATGCCTGTCTGGCTTTGTCAATCTGGGTTTCATGCATTCCCACGAATCAAAGGCAAATGAAGAGGCGCATCTTTCTGAGGAGGGCAGGAGTGATCTTTAAAGACATAAATCAGCACGCCAAACTTCTGCTTAGAAATCATCTGTCATTTCCCACAGAGTTCCAAAAGTCAAACTTCCTATCCTGGCTCACAGGCCTCACACGACTTGGTGCCCAAGCCCCTGACTCCCTGTCCCTCCCTTTGGCTCCAGCCTCAGCGGCCTCTTTTTCCTTTTCCTGGACTTGTCTATGTTTCCCCCAATTGCTATTCCCTCTGCTTGGGATGCTCTACTCCAAGCCCCGCATAAACCTCACTTCCTCATTTCGTTCCATTCCATGATCTTGTCCAAATGTCTTTCAAGCACATCCTACCTTCTTGAATAATCCAGTTGGCTGCCTTGTTTTAGGGTCCGCTTCGCCCACAAGATGCCAGAGACTTGACAGCAGGGCTTCCGCGCGGTTACCAGGGCGGTGCGTCCGGCGGCGCCCAGGGGAAGTGCTGGCAAGTCCTTGGCGCTCGGTAAATGTCCGATGGCCGAACTCGAGCACCCGGGCCAGGCCTCCAAAAGGAGGACGGACACCCCAGCCTCCTCCACCTCCGACCCCGACCCCGCCGAGGCCACCCCAGCGCCTCCCTCGAAGCTACCCCGCCCGAGCCCTCACTCACCCAACCGGAGCCCAGCTCCTTCCGCCCGAGCGGCGCGTGACCCGGAAGTGCTCTCGGGCCGGCGCCCCGCCCCGCGCTGACGGAGCACTTCCGGGGCAGTGGGAGCGGCGCGTCGGCGGCTGTGTCTGCGGTGAGGGTGGCGGCGGGCTAGTGCGGGGCTTCCCGGAGGAGGCTGGCAGGGTGAGGTCGCGGCGCGGGCCCCGCGGTGGAGGCCGCTGGGCCGGGAGGAGGCGGCCTGAGGGCGGCGGCGGACGCCATGGCGGGGTGCGGGGCTGTGAGAGCGCTGGGGTTCAGCAGCGCTGCGTGGATATGAGGAGTTGTCGCTGTCATGTCAGCGTCAGAGAACTTCGGAGCCCAAGTTAGCACCGCAGCCCCGGTGTGGGACCTGGTCTTGAACGCGGGAAGAAACGGCTTGTGCATCTAGACATGGGATGTTAATCCCGTATTAATAGCGATAACGAGGATGCAAACAGCTGGGGACCTGGGGGCGGGTCTGTGCGGCCGCGGTGCCGGGCTCCCCTCCAGCTCCGCATCCTGAGTCGGTGGGAATTCACAGCCCATTTGACAGATGGGAAAACCGAGGTGCAGGGAGGCGAAGTCACTTCGCCACCATCGCTGCTGTATAGGGTCAGAAGAAAGTCGCACTCCGGAGCCCAGGCTCTTAGCTCTTAAGCTTTACCGCTCTCCGTTTGGTAAATGGGAGTGTGTAGGGGGGCAGTATAGATATGTGTGTAAGTGTATGTGTTTTATTGCTTAAAAATGTGGGGCAGGCTGGGTATGGTGGCGCACGTCTGTAATCTCAGTACTTGGATGCTGAGATTGGAGGATCGCAGGTTCGAGGACAGCCTCAGCAGTTTAGCCCGACTCTCAGTAAACTAGCAAGATCGTGTTTCAAAACAAAAAGTTTAAAAAGGGAGGGAGGGAGGGAGGGAGGGAGGGAGGAGAGAGAGAGAGAGAGAGAGAGAGAGAGAAAAGGAGGAGGAGGAGGAGAAGTATCAGCCCTTTAGTTTAACTTTTAATGTTCCAGCTACTGGGTTCTTTCTCTTCCAGTTTTAAAAAGAACACACACCTTACTATAGAATACCTGGAAAACACGAAAAAATTGGTAGTGCAATTCCATGTACCTAGTATTTATTCTTGTGTGTGTGTGTGTGTGTGTGCACGCTTTTGCTGCTAGGTTATGAATCCTTTGAGATCAGAGATGGTACAACCATTCTAATAACGATAGTAATATATACAGTCATCACCCCCAAAATATTTTCTCCTGGACTATCCTAAATGTCTGGCACATTCTAGATATTCATTGGATCTTTGTTGCACAGATGAAAGAATAGGGATAACCAGTGTTTAATCCGTGTTTAATATTTGGGAGTATGTCCTTCTAGTCTTTTATTAATTTGCATGGATTATATTTATGTAATATGTATATTATGTATTATATGCAATATACTATGTAATATTTATTATTATCATTATTGTTATGTGTTGTTACCTGGAGAGAGCATGAGAAAAAGATAGTAAAATACATATTTAGTTATCTACAAAACACTGTTACAAGTTTGTGCAAGAAATGTGTAGTCTTTTCTGTTAGTCCCTTGGAATAAGTGAGACAGAAATTGCCTTACATCAGTTTTCTGTCTCCAAAGCTTTGGTGCCTAGTGGGAATGCAAAAGATGTTTGCGAGTGAGTGAATGCGTACTTCTTCTAAGTTGGTTTGCATGTCAGTTGGTAGTTGTATCTGGATTGTTTTTTCTCTCTGTATTTTGAGAATGTATAATATCTGTATATCATACACCCACATAGTCTGGGCTCCATGGTGTTGTCTTAATCTACCTTTCTAATCTCATGCTTCCCCATCATTCTCCTTAATGTATTAACTGATTACATCCCATGTCCCTTTGAGCTTTCTCATGTGTCGTTTCGATACTCGTGAATTCTCTCATTGGCATTTTCATTTGTCAAAATCCTATGTACCCCTTCAGGCAGGTATTGTGAACACAAATGCCTACTGGGACTAGTCACGTTAACATAAATGAGTGAAGTGGATTGAAGTGAAGACTGTAGGTACCGGCAAGCACTGGCCCTGACTCAAGAGGCCCAACAGCTATTTGGCATGCGGTAGTTATTAGGCAGTCAGATGTGGGCCCAATGTTGCCGGATCTTTCCATTTTACAAGATAAGTTGGAAACTTGTATTTTTATATGAAGTCTGATTTTTAAATGTTAGCAACCAATTAAGAAAGTTTAAACGCTATACAGACCAATTAAAAACATCTGTAAGCTGGATTTGGTACTCAATCTCAGTTTATAACCATTGCTCTAGGCTTATTTCATGTACTTTGCTTTTGAATCATATTTCTTGATTCTAATGGACATCTTCTTCTCTGTTCTTTCAGCATTTTTATGTACCTCAATTATAGTGCTGTGTCGGTCTGCCTTAGTTGTTAATATGTATTTTTTTAGTCTGTTAGAAACATTTTGATGGCAGGAGATGGGTCTATTCTGTACCTAGTACATACCTGTATAAAATAATGTGTTTATACATACCTAAGGCATGTGTGTGTGTGTTTGTACACGCATGTACAAGATACATTTATTTCTTCCTTGCCATAGTTGGTTATTCTGGAAACTACTATCTACTCTTTGTAGAAGTGCCAGTACTATCTTGGCTTTAATTGTCAAAGAGCTCTACTTCTGGAAGGAATTGAATTTAAGGTGGTAATGATTAATGATTAATAATATTTTTGAAGGACAGAAGTAAAAGGAAAAATTGATAACTGGGATCTCATTGAAATGAAAAACTTGCTTTGTGCAAGACCCTGTGAAGACAATGATAAGAAAAGCTATAGACTGGGAGGAAATACTCACAAACCACGTATTAGACGGAAGACTTGAATCTCTAATATTTAAAGAGCTCTCAAAACTTAACAGTAAAAAAAAAAAAAAACCCAAACCACCAAATCTAGTTAGAAAATGAGCAAAAGATACAAGTAGATATTTCACTGAAGAGGAGGATATTTAGAGGCAAGTAAGTGCCTGAAAAGATGTTCAAGACATCATTAACCATTAAATAAATGCACTTTAAAAACCACACGAGATGCTACCATAAAACTGTTTGAATGGCTCAGGTAACTAGTGACAACATCAAAGCTGGTGAGAACACAGAGAAACGATCGTTCATTCTTTGCTGGTGGGAAGTATGCTGCTCTGGAAAAGAGTATGGCAGGGCCATATAAAACTAAAGATGCACTTACCACATGACTGATTACACCGTTTGTCATTTATCTCAGACAAATGAAAACTTATGTTTCCATAAAAACCTGTACATGACTTTCATAGTCATTTTATTTGTGTAATAGCCCCAAACTGGAAACAGCCCATATAAACTTCAGTGGGTAAATAGTTAAACTGTGATACATCATACCATGCAATGCTACTTAGAAAAAAAAAAAAGAACTATTGATACAACCTAAATGGATCTGGGGGGACTTAGGCTGAGTGAAAACAATTTCAAAAGGTAACATTTTTAATTCAACTTATATAATGTCTTGAAGTGACAAAATTTCCGAGACAGATCAGATTAGTAGTTGGTTCTGTGGGTTGGAAGAAGCATAGGAAGTGGCTGTGGCTCAGAAAGGATAGCGCACAGGGTTCTTGGGATTGAGCTCTTGTGTCTTGAGGGTGGTCACCAGAATCGATGCAGTTGGCTCTCCATATCCACGTACATGCACATTCAGTGAACTGCAGATTGAAAATATTGGGAAAAAAATTACATCTGTACTGAACCTGTACAGATATTTTTCTTGTCAGTATTCCCTAAACAATGGAGTATAAGAACCATTTATGTAACATTTACATTGTGTTAGCTACTATAAGTAATCTGGAGATGATTAAATTATATGAGAGGATATATGTAAATTATATGCAAATACTACATCATTTTGTATAAGGGACTTGCACGGATTTTGGTACTAGCAGGGGTCCTGGAACCAATTTCCTGCAGATACTAAGGGACAACTCTTTATGTGATAATGTTTTATAGAATTGTATACAGACAAATTAGTGCTTGTAAAACTGGTAAAATATGAATAAGATCGATGGATTATATCATTGTCAGTATCCTGGCTGTGATATTATTCTGTACCCGTTCCAGTTGTTACTGGGGAAACTGCTGAAGGTATATGGGGTCTCTTTGTATTTTTTCTTAACACTTGCATGTGAATCTATGAAAATCTCAAAAAAGGTCTAAACAAATAATTTATTATGAAAAAAGCCTATATAAATAATTTTTTTGTGGGTCTTTCTTTTACCAGGTAATGTTCTAATCATGTCAGATAAAGATGATATTGAGAGTCCTGTGATAACTGAAGCAACCCCCGTCTCTGAAGATGGAAACCGTGAGCCAGCCAAGAATTCTGTATCTGTTGACCAAAGTGCCAAGCCAGAGACTGACTCAGAACCTGTAGTGTCCACGCGGAAAAGACCAGAGGTCACACCTTCCAGTGACCTTGAAACTCCAAACGTTCTTCCTGCTCAGGTATCACAGGCTGTAGCCAAAGTACTGTATCTATTAAAATACTGGCATTTAAAAATATTGGGGTCAAAGGATTTGGAACCAATATTAATTTAGGATTACACTTATTTCTTTGTTGTTACAACCATATAATAAAAATTTCTCAGTTGTATAAATGCCTTTGTAAGTACTTGCCTTTGCTATGTGGCATTTATATGCTGATAAATAAACATCTGTCAGTCAAGAAATATATCTGTTCATCCATACTTTGGCTAATAATTAGTTACCTTGTCTGTACAGTCTCATTCTCCTCTAATTTTCCCATTTTCTTTTGTCTTTCAATTTTCTTCTTACTGGGAAAAATAGGAGACTGCTTCCAAAGATGTTCCCCAGACTGGATGGGGCTACTGGGGAAGCTGGGGCAAATCCTTGCTTTCCTCAGCCTCAGCTACAGTCGTCACAGTAGGTAAGGTGATCAGTCATTTCATTATTTGTGTGTGTGTGTGTGTGTGTGTGTGTGTGTGTGTGTGCACTTTGCTACAGATTTGAGTTACAATGACTTTGTTAAAATTTTTCCTTCCATATTACTCAAAGGCTTTCTAGTTTGAGGATGATTAGTAATGATGGGCTGATAAATACCACCACTAGAGTTTGAAGCATTTTCTCATTAGGAAATTGAAATCTAGGAATTGTTAATGAAAACCTATTCATTGGTGATGATGAGTTAATTTTTTTGTAAGGAGATAGCCCCAAGGATTAGTTTGGGTTATTAAAATAACATGTCTTGTGTCTATAATGATTTTAAAAATGTGCAGGTTTGATTTTGGTTTGTTTCTTCAGTTTTGGTAACAAATAGCAAAAATGTTATAATTTTTCTCATTAGGACAAGGTATTTCAAATGTCATTGAGAAAGCAGAGACTTCTCTCGGGATCCCTAGTCCTACTGAAATTTCAACTGGAGTCAATTTTGCAACAGGTTAGTATATAGAAACATGAAGGACTGGAAATTTGTATGAAAATGGAGTATTGAGTTCATTGTTCAGTGTATATTTTTTGAACATCTAATACTCAAGGCATCATGGGACTGTGGTGAGAAAGAGGATTTGGAATCTTCAGCTTCTAGTTGGAGGTCTTTGTCCTGGAACTAGTCACGTGTCCCTTCACTTCACTTTCCACGTCTGTGCAGTGATCTCAAAGGACTGTTGTTAAGTAGATAAAGCTGTGAATGTAGAATATGAGGATTGCTTAACATCTTGCTTGGCATTATTGACAAATAAAGAGTTAGCCGGGCGTGGTGGTGCACGCTTGTAATCCCAGTACTTTGGGAGGCGGAGACCAGAGGATCCGGGTTCGCGGCCAGCTTCAGCTCTCTCTCTCCCTGTCTCTCTCTCTCTCTGTCTCTCTCTCTCTCTCAGTGAGGCCCTCCGCAACTTCGTGAGACCCGGTTTCAAAATAAAGTATAAAAATAGGGCCGGGGGTGTAGCGCGGAGGTAGAACGCCCCTGTGTTCAATCCCCGGTACCGCAAAAAAAAAAAAAAAAAAAGAGTTAGCTGAATTTGAATCTGTCATGGCAAGAGAAACATTTTACTGTGTTAATTTGGGGGTTGTATATTTTTTATTTGGATTTTAATGAAGGTGAATTTTTTTTTTCTGGAAGCTTGCCTTGATCAAAGGGAAACCTACACTCACTTTAACCATAAAGAACAGCATTATCACCAGGGATCAAGAGGCCTGGGGCCAGGAAATAGAAAGCCTTTAAGACCTGGTTTGCTTTCTCCATTTCTCAGGGGCCACACTGTCTCTCGCTGTTGCTTTTCTTTGCTCATCTGTATCATTTTTCTCTTGAAGCACACTGACTCTGCTTCTCTTCCCAGCTCCACCTTTGTATTGAATCCTGGTATTCATGCCCATCAGAGACCAACTGGCACCCACTATTCCACTTCTGAATCCCTAGGAAAGGGAATTAGACCGGCCTAGGCTTGCGCCACTTGTCCATGGGTCAACTGTGGTCAGGAGATAAGATCACATCGTACACACACAGCTGCAGAGGACTACATATGGCACTGTTCTCAGCCGAGCCTGCATCAGTTAGACTACTCTGCCTGCAAGTAATGGAACATGTGACTAAAGTGGACTTATTTTTCTCACTAGAGACTCCAGAAGCAGGCTGTTGCAGAGATACACAGTGTAGTGGTTCTGTGATGTTAGGGATCTTGGGTTGGCCTCTCTCCAGCTGGGGTTTCATAGTGGTTGTCAGATAATACTGCAGCTTCAAGCAAGGTGCTCTAAAACACGTGTACTCAAAGTCAGGAATTAAATGGATAGGAAGTGTCATTTCTTCTCATGCAACTCTCTCTTTGAAGAGGGTAAAGTTTTTCCCAGCAGCCCTCAGCATATTTCTTATTTCTTCTCACATAGAATAGGGTCTTATATTTATGCCATAGCAAAGAGTGAGTTTGGGGCATTATCGGGAACTTCCATATCAAGAGTTGGGTTTAGTTGGCAAGGAAAAGGGGAGTTAGAAGTGGCTTTGGGTATGTAAACAGCAGTGTTTTCATAACACCTGAAAGATGTGGACCACACAGGACCATATTTTAGGAAGGCCATTGAAGCAATAGAGTGAACCTTGAAAAGAGTGAGCTAGATAATGAAACATCTAGAATTGATGTCTTAGAAAGTTGAAGGTATTATGGCTATTGGATATGAAAATCTCAGGAAGGGAGATTAGAATATGCTGGTTCTTTTTATATTTCTCAAGACTAGTATGGAGAAGAGAATTTTAGATTCATTATTTGTCAATCATGGGTAGAGAACTAGTACCACTCAGTGGAAGTTTCATGGACTTAGATTTCATTGTAATAAGAGTTTAATAAAGAAAAACGTTCCCAAATTAGAATGGGCTGCCTTTTGATGATAAATCCTTTCCACCTTCTAAAGTTCTTAAGGAGAAGGTTAATTCTATTACAAGGATATTAAACTTGAGTTCTGTCTTTTTCAGAACTTTGAGATAAGCAGAGGCTACTGATGAAAATCATTTGATCATCTTTTAGGGATTTTGTGGTGTTCCTTTAAAGGGTATATGGGAACTTCTGCTTTCCTTTTGTTGGTAGATGGTTATGGTATATGTAGCTTAGACTGATACTTTAAGGACATTATTAAGCTTGTTAGGGTGAGTCTAGCACTATTTTCTCTAGGGACTAGTTTTATGTACACTGGTAAGGCCTAACTCTTCTGAGCTCTCTACTCAGTTGCCAGGTGTGTAAACAGGTCGTTTTACTTGGGTTGGTTGAAAGTCAAGTGTCTCAGCCTAGTATGGACTCTGGGGAATGTGTAGCTTACTGCTCTATCGTAGTTCTTTTTCCAGTTTTGTGGCGTCTCCTAGTGCCTGAGCAGTATAGTATTCAGCCAAAGACACAAGGGCGCACCTGTGTAGGTTCTTAAAACTCTTTACTTACGAAGTTCCGTACTCTCCAGTTTTCTGACTTGGAAGTTCCAGCCACTTTGACTGTTGCTGACTCGTCTTTGTCTGTTCTCGCTGTGAGTGCCACACTCTGCTTAGGCTCCTTCCTTGTGTCATGGTTTGGAAAGTTCTAGAAGGAAAGCAACCCAATCGTAGGGTTCGCTTGGTGTCTTTTGTCTGCTGGACCAATCTTCAACTGCCTCTTATCCAGGGTCTACAAAAAGTTGTTTCTTACATTTTGTTCATTTCTAGTTGCTGTGCTAGGAGGGCAAGTTCAATACCAGATAGTTCATCACAGCTGGAAGTAGAAGTCCTCCCTATAATAGAGTATTTGATAATAATAGAGTATTTGATATAATATAGTTAGACTATTTGATATAGTATCAGTTATCTGTGTATAAGATTTTTAAAGTTAATAAAATAGATAACTTTTTGAAGTATACTCATCTTTGTAATGCATGTTTACTCAATTCCTACTAATGAACATAATTTTCTGGGAAAAAATCGAGTTATAATTTACATGAAGTAAAATTTACTCTTTTTATACAATTTTATGTGTTTTGAGAGGTATGTTACAATTACGTTTGTATATTATATAATCATAGTACACTGTGGTTATATAGATACAAAGTCTTTCTTATATCTCTATAGACTACTGAGATAGAAGAATATTTTCACTACCCAAAGATGTTCCTTCATGCCCCTTTGTAGTCACTCCCTCAGCAACCTCTGATATACTTTCCGACTCTATAGTTTTAATTGTCCAGGACATCATATCAATACACTGATGTTGTATGGATCAGTAGTTTGTTCAAAAGACTGGATTTTATTTTTGAAATGGAAACAAAAAAGAGCTGCCTCTTTCATTTAAAATGGGCAAACATACCAAGTAATATGTGAATGTGTGAATATATTACTTCGAATCTCACCATGATGTGTCATTATAATGCACCAATGAAAGTATAAAAAATAAAATAGGCAAATAGTTTAAAATAATAAAACTAAAAGGCCTGAGGTCTTGTGTGTAGGAAGCAGGGTCTACACTTTAAACAGTCACATAGGTGCTAATAAAGCAAAACAATTAGTGAACCTTCCTGTCATGTTTACACATCTCCTCCCTTTTGTAGGAGAGCCAAATGCTAAAGAGAATGAAAACTCCTCCCCAGCGTCTGGGCCATTTGGCGTGTTCTCGACCATCTCTACAGCTGTTCAGAGCACAGTGAGTAAAAACTACAGGGTGGCCTGCTCCCTTCCATTGTAATGGGTTGCATATCTTTCTCCTTTTCCTTGAAAAGCCATGAGGACTGATTATTCTTAAGGGAATCTAAATCATTGAAGATCAACTGCCTTTTGGGTAGTATAAGAACTGTATAAAGACTTTCTTTAAAGAACTAAAGGAAGGGATATAGGATGAAGTTACAGAGAGGCAAAGTACATAATATTTTATGGACCAGGAATTCTTAGTTTGGTGGTTCTAGAAAATGTCTCTGCTTTACAAAATTTTTTTTCTCATAATTGCATCTTTTAAGCAGAGAGAAATGTGACCAGATAGATACTTTATGATAAGCTGGATACTTGTAAAACTATAGATGATAAACATTTTAAAGAGAATTATATAGGATACTTAGTATCCTTCCTACATGAAGGTAAATAGCTAGTGGGGTTTTTATTTTAACTTTTTGCTGAAGTATAGCATACATACAGAAAATGAACTCCTACTTGTTCAGTTTGGATTTTCATAGTCTGAACCCACCCAGACCGAGAAACAATGTTACCGTGTGTCTGATGCTCCCCCTCCCCCCAATTTGTGTCCTCTTCTCCCCCAAGATAACCACAGTCCTGACTTCTGGATGCTTTATATAAATGGATTGTACAGTATGTACCCTTTTACTATCTGGCTTCTTTCACACAACATTATGTTTGTACATTTTATCCATGTTGTAGTTTGTATGCATTTTCTTTGCTGCGTCATTCAGCTGAAGTAGTTACCAACAGTTTTTCAGAGTGTCTTTATTTACTTTTCCACAAAGCAGTGTATGATTGCTCCATTTGTTCCACATTTTTCTCAATGCTTGGCATTGTTGACCACTACTTTTAAATCACCCAAATATGCAAATGTGTTTTCTCAATATTGGTGTAATGAAGTTGCATGTGTTTTCCAGGGAAAGAGCGTTATCAGTGGGGGTTTGGATGCCTTAGAATTCATTGGGAAAAAGACAATGGATGTTATAGCAGAAGGGGATCCTGGATTTAAAAGAACCAAGGGTCTGATGAACCGGAATTCTACACTGTCTCAGGTGCTGTTTTCTTTGTCTTGTTTTGAATCTTGTTTCTGTTTTGATTTGCATTTTTGCCTTTGTTAACTTGGGGCCTTGTTGGTGTTTCCTTTGGAAGAATTTTCAGTGATTTTTAAAAATTAAGGCTATTGGGTGGAAGCAGGGAGAGCTCTAATACTTTGCAAAGTGTCCAGCTCTTTTCTTTTTTCCTCTTTTCTTTCTGTAGGAGCCTCCTGTCAGTGCATTGCAAAATGCTAAACCCTGTCAGATTTGTTTATTAGATTAATGTTTAAACCACTTTCGCAGAAACACCTGGTTCTTTGGGTGTGATTTGCACTGTCCGGCATCGCATTTCTTGGCTGCAGTTTCTGAGCCTCTTGGGTTTGAATGAAAGGGCCGCGCTCTGTGCTCAGCGTCGCTCCCTCCACTCTCAGAACTCGCCCTTGAGCTCTCATTACCTGCGGCGGTGTGATACCTCCATCTCTTGTTAGGTTTTACGAGAGGCGAAGGAGAAAGAAGAGCTATGGACTGCCAATGAGGTTACCATGGAAACAGACAAGAAAACTCATTATGGGCTACTCTTTGATGAATTTCAAGGCCTTTCACATCTAGAAGCTCTGGAGATGCTTTCCCGAGAAAGTGAAATAAAGGTAATTCCAAACCAGAAATCCCAGCTGAAGAAAGATCTGCAGATAAAGGAATGTTGCAGAGTTTCTTTTCTCTTTGGAAGATGGAATGTATTTCCGATGGAGGCTTGAGACTGTCCAGAAATACTATACCATAGCAAACAAAAAACTAATGTTAGAAGTAATTGCTAGCAAGAAACAGAATGAGTCAAGTGTTATTTCTCTAAAATTACACAAAAAAGGACATTAATAAAGAGGTCTTAATAATAACACATCTGTTATTTTTCCTTTACCTCAGTCTTTTTTTTTTCTAGTTTCTTTGGCTTCAGCTACCAAAAAAAAAAACCCTATCGACTTAATCTGTCAATTTGTCTACAGTTACCTGTTAGCTTCTAATTGATGCAAGGCTATTCCATTCCCCCCTGCTTTTAGAGCTGCTTTTAAGCACTGTAAACTTCCACATATCTCTCACCTATATCATTTTTAGAATTACAAAATCTTCCTGTCTTTCTGTAATAACTAGCCTCTTGTGTTAAGATTCTTAAGGAAAAGCTTATTTTGGCTGGTGAATTCATAATTCTTACTTCACTTTGACCTGTAGTCTCTTCTCCATTTGAGAATTATTTTTCTTCTCATACTCCCACAATTTTTCATCTTATATCCATTCAGGTGAATTCTATCCTTAATTCTCTAAGTGGAGAAGAATTAGAGACACTAAAGCTTGAATTAGAGCAACTCAAAGAAGCATTTTCCCTAGCAGAGTTTTGTGAGGAAGAGGACGAAGAGAAGAAAGGTAATGTGAACATTCGATATCTGAGTGGGGAGGATACAGCATGTTAATATGCATTGCTTTGCCCTTGAAATAAATTATTTCGTCTCTAATTACACTAGCCTGATTTTAACTTTTTTTGGCGAGAATTTTCATGCAAAATCCTTTCTGTAATCTTTTCCCTGACTAGGCATCAAAATGGGCAAGTCAGCCTGATGCCCATGTCTCCTTTTCTTTTCCTTGCCAGACTTTTTTTGTCACAAGTTCTTTTTTCCTGAATTTTAACATCTGCATCCTTTGGGAAATGTAAATGTTGAAGCTACTCATTTTTTCAAAATTATCAGGAAATGTGGTGACTTATATAAAGCATAGTTTTTAGGCAACTGAATCTTAACTCTAACAGTTGTTTTATTTTATTTTAACAATTTAGTTGTCATTATTTTTAAGATATATTATATGCTAACTGGCTTCTTTCAGAAACTGGAATCTAATGGATACAGTTTTTCCTTTTCTTGACAAAACAATTAACTGTAAACATTAAAAGTGAATCCATTCCCTCAAGGTTTATCAAGACAGGTAGGGCCAGTCGCCACATGGTAGACGAAGTGAGTGGTTCACAAAGTGTGTTCTGTGCATCCTTGAGTCCCCAAGACCCTTTAGAGGAGTTCATGAGTCAAAAATGCCAGTAATACCAAAATGTAACTTACTTTTAATACATTTTTTATTTTTATTTTTCACTGTTTTGACATTTTCACTGATGATGAAAAACAACGATGGGTAAAATTGCTGGTGCTGATAACCTGGATGAGTTCAGTAGCACCAAACTATACTAGTATCATTGTCTTTCCACAGCCATGGGCTCACAGTAAAAATAAATAAAGTGCCAATTTCATTTAGCCTTGTCCTTGATGAAGCAGTGAAAGGTACTAATTTTATTAAATCTTGACTCTGAGGTGTACTTTTTACTATTCTGTGTGATGCATGATGAAGTATGATGGTTGTCTCAGGAAGAACAGTTGCGTTGTTTGAGTTGTGAGCTTAACTGCTTTTGTTGTGGGACAGCATTTTCACTTAGAAGTATAAAGAGTTGCACCGACTATTAAAAATAGAACATTTGGTGAACATTTTCTTGAAAACATCCTCATTTTGAATAAAATGAGCCTTTACTTCAGTGAAGGTAACTGACCGTATTTATGAATTATGGCAAAAACTCAAACTAAAATCAAAGTTAGAATATTGTAAAACATATTTATTGCTGTGGTGAGCTGGGTATCTTCCCAGTATTGCTTACTGATTCTTCTCATAACATCTGTGGTGATACTAACAAATATTACCATTTTTGGATGTTTTACAATGAAGTGTGTTAGCATTTGGAAGGTGTGCATAATTCGTAGAATGAATATTTTCCCAGTGGCTAATGCATGATGTTATAAGATCCTACATGGGAAACAATAGACTAATAGATTTTAATTTAATATAACTGAGTACAAAATTTTATGATATGGTTTCAGGTTCATTGCAGCTAACCTTTAAGAAATGACCACTTGTTGAGTTTTGGTGTAGTATTAAAGAATATCCAAGGATGCTGGGTATGGTGGCTCACGCTTGTAATCCCAGTACTTGGGAGGCTGAGACTGGAAGATCTGGGTTCGCAGCCAACCTCAGCTACTTAGTGAGGCCCTCCGCAACTTAGTGAGACCCTGTTTGAAAATAAAGTATAAAAAATAGGGCTGGGGGTGTAGCTCAGAGGTAGAATGCCTCTGGGTTCAATCCCCAGTACCGCAAAAAAATAAAAATAAAAAAAGAATATCCAAGGTAATCTTTTTAATTATCTTAAAAGGCTTTTTCCCTTTCCAATTATGTATCTGTAAGTTTGGATTTTCTTCATATATTTAAAACAACATATCACAATAGACTTGAGTGTTCCATTGTGGATTCAAATTAATTCTTTGAACCTAAATAATTAGTGCTTAGTTGGGAAAATACAATGCCTACCTAAGAGTCAGGTTTTAGATTTTTCATAGTGAGCTGCAATTAGGAGTTGTGTAGATGAGTTATGTAGTTCAGGGTTGTATCAGTGAATTTTCCCAAACTATGTTACACTTGAGATCACTACATCATTTTAATTCTTTGTCTTAAACGCCGAGAGAGAAGGACAGAATTGTAGTGGATGGAGAGAAGAGCCAGGACGCGGGGGAAAACACGAGGTATCAAACAGTGTATCTATCAGCATTCTCACAGCCATGGTCTAGAGACCTGACCACGTAACTTAGAGGAAGGAAATTTATTTGCTCAATTTTCTTAGAAGTTCTGGACCCAGTCCATGTGAGGCTGGGGGCCATGGTGGCGGGAGGCAGAGAGAGGGAGAGCACGAGGCTGTGCTCCTCACATCATGGAGGCTGGAAGCAAGAGAGCGAGCTGAGGGGAGGAGGAACAATATATAATCCCCTCGGCCGCAGCCCCAGGGACCCACCTTCTCCTGCCACACCTTACCGGCCTGGGCCACCACCAGATAAATCCACTACAATGGATTTATCCACTGCTGAGATTGTAACCAAGCCCCGCTTCCAACATTGCAACCCCGTTCCATGAGGGCTGGGGGACACCCCAAATCCAAACCACTACAAGTAGTAATTTGCCCTTGCAAGCCATGGACTGATGGTTAAGAAATGCTCATATAGATTGTACTGCTGAAAGGTTTCTGTGTACGGGGGTTCTCTTCTGCATTCCGTGCTGCAGAGAAAGCACGCACTGGGCCTCCCAGCGGGGAATGGATAGGATTTAGATGTGAGAGAGGGAAGGGCAGTACTTGCTGCCGTTTCTAGATGACTTGATGGTGTTTTTATCTCGACTCATGTTTGCTCGTGTGTTGCTCGAGCGTGGGTATTCCGTGGTCCCCATCATCTCTCACCAGGCCAAGCCCACAGCTTCCTTGCCATCCTCCCGACACTCTGGAGTCCCTTCCTTCTCTTTTTTTATTGACCCCTCTGGATCATGAATTATTGCCTCAGCCTTGCTCCTTGTCTGTTCCCCTTTTAGTCCGTTCATCACCTGTCAGCCAACATAATCTTTCCATAATTAAATTTAATCATGTCTATTTCAGCTTGGCATCGTTCAGCGGTTCCTCACTACCTCTGTAGAAAGGTCGAATTCCTCGCCGTGGCCCATAAGGCTCTTCATTATCTGATCCTGTTCCCCTTCAGGCTTCCTTCCACTCCTCTTACAGGCTCGCTATACTCTTCCTCGCTCCCTTGGATCTCTGCACTTGTTTTCTTTCCCCGAAGCTGTTCCCATTCTCCTGGCTAACTTGTACTCATCTTGCCTGTTCCAGCTTAATTCCATTTCCTTGGAAGCACGTGCACAGCACCTGCTTAGTCCTCTACCTACACTTCTCCGTTCATTTTCCTGGGATGTAATCAAAAGAGCAAAGGGAGTGGGAAGACCCAGGCTTAACTCCTGTTTGCTGTGCGGTCTTGAGGAAATCACTCAACATCTTCACGCTCACATTTCTTCATCTCTAAATGGGGTAATGACGTTTCTCATACAAGCTCATTGAAAGCACTCTAATAGTCTCTGAAGAGAAACTGCGAGTAGAAGAGATGTGCTTCTCCAGTTGGCCGCCTGTGAGAACACAATGGATCAAAACCCTTTGTGTGATATGATACACATGAAAGTGTTCTGTGTGAGCTCCGAAACTCCATGCTCAGGCCAACCGCTGCTGCTGCTCCTATTGTTATTAATGCAACTGCTGCTGCTCCCCCTTCTCCTCCCCTTACCCTCCTCGTGGTCCTCAGCAATCTTTCTGGAATGTTTTACACGGGACTTGATTTTTTAGGGGATGAAGATTTTACCAAAGAGATTACAGAGCTGTTTTCCCAGCTGCATGTCTCCTCGAAACCAGAGAAACTTGCCAGGGTAAGTTATTCTTGGTAATTTTCACTATTTTATTTTAAAGAATTTATTAAATAAAGAACATACGATTGTAAATTCTGGCCGGGGTTGTCACCAAAATCGAGGATATATTCTCTATGTACCCAGAAAAGGAGTTCTATACCTCTACCTGCTTCTTACTCCCCCAGATTAGTATGCTGCCTATACCCACCTCTCCACATGTGTCCTGTTCTTACCTGTTTTCATTTGGAATGCTTGTCTGAAAGCTTAATTTAGAACACAGTGCTGGTCGCTTAAAGTTGGCAGTGCCGACCAAACCTCACAATACCTAAGGGTAAGCCCTTTCTGAGGGCTGACTCACCTCAGGGCTCAGAATAGTCCGAGAGGATGAGATGTGGCCCCTGGTTACAGAGCTGGAGGTCGCCGTTTCCCAGAGCCCAATGACCAGCAACTGTTTAGCAGGTAGAAGTGAGATTCCTGTGGTCACGGCCTTGGTCATTCCTGAGCCCAAATACTACATGAGTGATGGCCTGTCCCTTCAGGTTGTCACATCTAAAGGCACATGGTGTCTGTCCGCTCCTCATTGGTGATATGTTGTCCGATTTCTCTCTCTAGAGTTATGATTTATTTTCCTTTGCTGCTAGTAAGCTTTCTGTGGAGAGACATTTTAAGACCCTACAAATATCCTGCTTGTCATCATAATTCCCCTCCTAATTTTAGATTCTGTTGAATCAGTCTTTACTGTGAAGATTACATGACTTCTCCTAGCTTGGGAATGCCTCCCACATTTGGCTCTCAGCGTTCTGCTGTAATCAGGAGCTCTGTCCCCCATTTTGTTCTTTTTTTTGGTCTATTATGGTATGATTTCACAGATTTCTACTTTTTTCCCCATCGGTTTGCAACTCTTCACTGCCCTTAATTATTTTGATGTTCAAATTATGCTTCAGGCTGGCTCGTCTGTGATGTGCCCCCATCATTTTTGAGGTGCTTCTTTATTTCCTGGAATTATAAGATATTATAAACTTATCTTGTACCTTCCATGTCTCAGCCCTTGGATTAGCAATTTCTTCCAGAAACCCTGGTTTGTTTTTAGTATTACAGACCAAGACCTGAGCACTAGGTGTCCTCAAGCTACAGAGGAAATATGTTCAAGTACACACATACATATGCATACATACGTATCTATAGAGAGAGATGTATGTAGGTATATAAATATGCTCATATGTACACATACACACATTTTAGAAATCATGAGTTCATACTAATAACTCCAGTTTGAATCTATCTGTACAGGTTTTTCCTTTCCTTTCCTTTCCTTTCCTTTCCTTTCCTTTCCTTTCCTTTTTTGTTTTTTTGTGGTACTGGGGATTGAACCCAGGGGCATTCTACCTCCGCGCCACACCCCCAGCCCCATTTTTTATACTTTATTTTGAAACCGGGTCTCACGAAGTTGCGGAGGGCCTCACTCGGTACAGAGAGAGAGAGAGAGAGAGAGAGAGAGAGAGAGAGCGAGCTGAGGCTGGCCGCGAACCTGGATCCTCCGATCTCTGCCTCCCAAAGTACTGGGATTACAAGCGTGTGCCACCATGCCCGGCCATGCTATATATGTTCTTTCGCACTCTACTTTTTTCACTTAACCTTGTCCATATGTATTTTCATGAACTTATCATAGCTTTTTGAAATGTGTGTATCTTACTTCTCAACCTAAATATTTTATTTATTTTATTTTGGTACTGAGGATTGAACCCAGGGGCATTCAAGTCTGGGCTACACCTCCAGCTCTTTTTATTTTTTTTTTTAATTTTGAAACAGGGTCTCACTAAGTTGCTGAGGGTCTCACTAAGTTGCTGCAGTTGGCCTCGAACCTGCCATCCTCCTGTCTCAGCCTCCCAAATCCTGGGATTACAGGTGTGCACCATCATGCATGGTTCCCAACCTAAATCCTAAGTTTCTTGAAGTCAGAACCTATACATAATTGGTTCTTAGAACTTGAGCTCTACTGCCTCTCATTTCCTATGTGACCTTGAGCAAGTTGCTTAACCTCTCTTAGACTCAATTCCTCTATGAGGTGAGAATAATGTGGCGTTCTTGTGAGGATTAAATGTGTTAATATACACAAGGCTCTTACAAAGTGCCTGGATGGTTGTAAATAAATACTTTGATGGCAGATAGAAGCTAGCCTGATAGCCTCTGCATTTAGATGTCCAAAAAATAAACATATGTTCAATTACCCTTTATTATACTAAGTAATTTGAAGGACAGTGTCTATGCTCCTAGAAATCATATTTATGGATAAATATTTTTAACAGGCCAGTGACTCCTCATCTGCCTGGTAGTTTTAGTCGTTGGAAAGCGGTCTTCCGATTGTAGGCCAGTTGGGGTCAGGGCCTGCCCGTCTCCATGTGTGTGAGGCAGTGGAGTCTGGGAAAACGAGTCCAGCTTTTATTTGGACACTTGGGCAGAAGCCATTCCTGCAGGCCTCGGCGTTTTCCAGCTGGGAAAAAAGGAGTTGTTGGAGAAGCTGTGTTCAAAGGTACCTCTTAATCCCAAGGCTCCAGGTCTCAGCAGTGGGAGCTCCAGACTGAATCATGGGAGTCGAAGACATGAATAATTTTGGAAAAGGATGATAAATTATCCTGAGTTGGCCCAGTAGCTCATAATGACTTCACTTAATGTATTGTTATAAGAGAGGTCATTTGGGATATGTACTATGCCTACTAAAAGATCTCCTTCAAGTATATTACATGTTTGATATCAGTTTTCTTTTTCTTTTCGGTGACTTTAGCCCTCTCTATTTTTCTTTTTCTTTTACTTTTTTTTAGTTTTTTATTTCTTTTTAAATATCAGATAAGTTAATCCCTAGGGGTGTTTTCCCCCCCTCATTTTATCTTTTCAAAGAAAGTGCAGCGTTTCACACATTGTTTGGAGTATTAGTCAACTGTTAGGGTTCCTTTCAACGTCGTGTGTTGTTATTCTCTTCTAAACTCACCTCGTGGCGGGTCTCCTGCCATGCTCCCCGTCCCCTGTATTCCCTCCTGGCCTTTGCTCTGTCCCTCAGATGCACCAGCTGACTTTCCTGTGCTTGTAGCCTCAGCAGTTGTATGTCCAACTGCTTGTTATCTTCCGGACTTCAGCTCAGCTTTTACTCAAAGACCATTCTTGTCTACCCGAACTCAAGCTACCCACCACCTACCCAATATTACGCTCTCTGTCACCCCATTTTATTTTCTTCATGCGTGTGTTTGTTTACTTGCTTGCTTATTGTCTTTCCAGAATAAAGAAGAGTAGACTCTTCATTTGTATCATTCATTACTGAGTCTCTAGCACTTAGCAGTGTGCAGTGCATATTTGTAATTAGCAAGTGAATAAATGCCTGTGTCCTGTATTCTGGTCTTGCCAGATATCTCAGAGTTTCCTCCACATGTTGAATTATCCTGCTTCTGACCCTTTATATTGTTCATTCTGTGTGGTTGTCGTGAACTTGAGAGGTTAATGCTTAAGTAATGGGACAGTGTAGATCAGAGCCAGATTTTTCCAAAAGGTTTCTGTGAGAGGTCCGATGCTATAGGGGCAAGAACCCTGAAATGAGTGTCTGTCTGGATACACAGGTTTTGCTTTAGCTCAGTTGTTTTGTAGCCTTGGGTGCAACCCTGCCTGGGTCCTTAAGTGTTCAATAATAAAACCTGTGTTTATCTTAGTTGGATGACTCTCCCGGTCTTCTGTGGATTCCTATTACCAGGTTACAGCCTTGAACACAGTCTGTCTCTATAAGGTTAATCAAGTGGATGCATTAATTTAATGGCAATAAAAGTTTCTTGAGAAACCAGGACACACTGACTTGCAAATGACAGAAACTCAAATCAGACTGGCAAAAGAAAAGAATTCAGCAGGCAGATAGTTCAACAGCCAGCGAAACTGGGCGGTCAAGGGGAGGGCTGGCTTCAGGCCCGTCTCTCCTCAGGAGTTGGCCCGTCTCCATTTCTTGGCTTCATTCTTTTTGTGTGTGTTTGTGTGTGGTATTGGGGGGGAGTGAACCCAGGGGTGCTCTATCTCTGAATTACCCCACCCCCACACACACACCTAGCCCCCTTTTTTTTTTACATGTTTTTATTGGTGCATTGTAGTCTCACACCACAATAAATATCAGTTTAGTGTTAACATACATGCACACAGCTCTTGGTGTCCCCCCCACATGTAGTAGTGAGAATGATGTTGGTATAATCTCATATGTACACATTGTTTATGATAGTAATTCCATAGATTCACTTCTTTCTTGCCCTTCCCCTTCCCTTGTACCACTTCCCTTGCACCACTGAGGGTTTTCTGTTATCATTGGGAAGTTAAGCAGGGTCGGGCCTGCTTAGTACTTGGATGGGACACCTAGCCCTTTTTATTTTTATTTTGAAACAAAGTCTCACTAAATTATTATGTGCTGGCCTCGAACCTGTGATCTTCCTGTCTCAGCCTCCCAAGTACTGGAATTACAAGTGTGTGCTACCATGTGTGGCTGGCTTCATTTTATTTTTTATGTTTTGGTTCTGGGGATTGAACCCAGGGACACTCTATATCCAAGCTACACCCCTAGGCCTCCCCCTTTTTAGAAAAGTTTTGAAACAGGGTCTCACTAAGTTGCTGAGGCTAGCTTCGAACCTGGATCCTCCTATCTGAGCCTCCCTAGTACTGTGATTGCAGGCCTCTGCCACTGTGCCGGGCTCTGACTTCTTCCTTACAGTAGCTTTCCCACATGGTGGTAAGATGACCACTGGCAGCTTCCGGTTGATTTTTCCCCCAATTGAGTAAATACAAGAGAAAAAGGACTTTCCTTTACCAGATGCTGTGGGGTTCAGTGACATGATTTGAAGGTCACTTTTCCATTCATGAACCAGCCTGTGGGGAGAGGGAGATGAATATTCTTAGTAGCAAAATCTGAAACATTTGCCAAATATTGGAGCATTAGGATATAAGCAGTCTCTGCATAAACTGAGAAGAATCTAGAACCTGTTACCAAATGAAAGGGAGACAGGGATGTGGTCCAGGTAAAAGCAATAGATGTTCTCTACAGTGTGCCAGCCACTGGATTTGCAAAGCCAAATAAGATACTCTATAAGCATACTATAATATGTTGTTTAGTTAGAGTAACACATACCTGATTTTAGTGTAGATGGTACTAAGTTGAAGGGGTGCCCAGGTGACTGGAAATTCAGAGAAAGATTGTTTAAGTGCCTAATATCCTGCAAGACTTTGGAGTTACCTGGAGTAGATAATGTCTGGGTGGAGGGTTGAGCAGGCAGTTACAGGTCATCACTCTCGGACCATAAAGTGGAAAGCGGCGAGAGATGAGGCAGGGCGAGCAGTCAGGGTACAGGTCACGGGCTCTTGCTATATCATGTGAAGGAGCCTGGCCTGGTGGATGAGGAACGGTCACGAGAAAGAGGGATGGTCAGCTGTGGGTGATAGGCGCATCATTGGTAGTATTATGGTAGACGAATGTAAATTTAGGATGAGCCAGATCAAAAGCAGGGAGAGCAGTGGAGGGGTGGGTCTGAACTCAAGTGATGGTAGCAGAGAGGAAGAAGGGAGGGCAGACTGGGGAAATACTGTGTAAAGTCACACCATCTTGCTGATTATTGGAGATGGAAAACACCTAAGGTGGTTCTTATATTTCCGCTTAGGTAGTACCTCTTAGAGCTTTGAGTAATAAAAGGATGAAAAATGTAGGGGTAGAAAGAGAAAAACATTTGAATTTTTTACATGGTACATGTGAGATGCCTGCAGAATGTCCGGCACATACTTCCAGTGGACATTTGGAATACATTGCTTTCAGCAGAGGTAAGGGCTGGACATAAGGATCCAGGAGTCAGCAGCAGGCCAGGGATAGTGGGAAATCACCGGAGTAGGGTGGATGGAGGCATTCAAGGAGAGGGAGTGAGTGGGCGAGATGTGTAGAAAGTAAAGGCGGAGATCTCCAAAGAATGCTGGTGTTTAAGAACTGGCTAAGGAGGATCAAAACATACAACGAACCGAGGAGAATTGATCATAATGGGAGGTGGGGAACCAGAAGATGGTGTTACAAAAACCAGTGAACCAGAAACAACCCAGAGGTTTCATTGATAGGAGAATAAATTATGGTCTGTCTATAAAATGACTTACTACACAGCAATAAATAAGAACTAATTAATACATGCAATAACATGGTAAATATAACTGACATTTGTTGTGCATTAGTAGCCAGATACAAATAAGAATGAACTTATGGCTCCATTTTTATGCATTTCAAAAACAGCTGAGATTAATTTTTAGTGAACAGAGGTGGCTGTCTTCAGGCAGGAGGAGGAAGACATAATTTGAGCAGGACCGAATAAGAAGGGGCATAAGGGGACCTTCTACGGAGGACGGGAATGTCGTGTGCCTCGATGTGGTTCTCAGTTTCACAGGCATATGCGCATGTAAACTTTATTTATTGGTTTATTCTTTGTGATGCTGGAGATTGAACCCAGGCCCTTACACATGCTAGGCAAGTGCTCTACCACCAAGATACATTCCCGGCCCACAAGTAAACATTTATTGAGCTGGACTCTGAAAATTGGTACACTTCAATATATACATATATACTGAAGTATATATTATATATATATATAATATGTATATATATATAATGTATATATATATAATAGCTCAGTTTAAAAAGAAAAGCCAAAAATCAGAGAAATTTAAAAAGGAATGAATGTGCAGCATGCTGAGTGTCAAGTGTTCTTATCTAGTTAAGGTCTGAACAGCAGGATGGTATGTTCAGTTGAGAGGACGAGCACTGACTTCCAGGATACTGACGTGTTCCTGCGGGGCGCATAGTAATTATGGTAAGCTGAATTGAATTGTTCGTGTGCAATAACTTCTCCTCATTTAGGCAAGAAATACTGCCTACGAATGGATCAGGGCTTCTCTGACCACACCATTAGCAGAGAAAGAGGAAGAAGAAAAACAGTTGGAGGCAGAAAATACTGAAGAAGTCAATAAAAATTCAATAGAGGTAACCAAAGCAACTGAGCTCTTTCTCTTTCTCACTTATTAAACCCCAGGCTTTCAATTCTGTGAATATTTCAATGAATTTACACAGGTGCATTAAATAGGTTGCAAATAATAATCTGGAGCTTATTGTATAATTTATTATCAGTAATATTATGTCAATATTAATAAATAGTATCAATAATCATTCACCTATTTTCTTAAAAGAATAGAACTCTAAAACATAAATATTTATTTCAAGGTTACCATACATGGTATATTATTACTCAGTTTAAGTGTTTTAGAGTTCTATTAATAGGACAATGTGACATAATGGATTAATAGATTTGAGATGTGCTTATCCCAGTCGAGGCCTAGGGTCCTTCTACTTTGTTGAACTGCTGTCCATAATTTCTACTTTGTGATTCAAGAGTGTAGCTCCAGACTGTAGGAGTAAAAGAGGAGTGAATTAAAAAACAAAAAGCACAAGGTCCATGTGTAGTATGTCATGAGGAAAGTTCTCTGAAGCTGCCATCATACACTTTTTATGTAAATCTTTTGGCCAATACTTAGTTACGTGATCACACTCAACTTTAGGGGAGCCTTTGTGTTTATGTTTATGAGCCCAGTTACAAAATTATTTCACTGCTGTGGAAGATGAAGACAACATTTATAGAAGGGCAACTATGAGCCTCTACTACTTTTTTTTTGTGGTACCGGGGATTGAACCCAGGGGCGTTCTACCTCCGAGCTACACCCCTGGACCTATTTTTTATACTTTATTTTGAAACTGCGTCTCACGAAGTTGCGGAGGCCTCACTAAGTAGCCGAGGCTGGCCGCGAACCTGGATCCTCCAGTCTCCGCCTCCCAAGTACTGGGATTACAAGCGTGCGCCACCACGCCCGGCCCCTCTGCTGCTTTCAAAGTGTTGAGTTTTTCAGTATGAGAGAAACAAGCTGGTGTCATTGTCTCTCAAATTAAAACAAACAAAAACCTAATGTTCTGTTTTGTTTTGCTTTGCTTTGTTTTTCCATCCAGGATATCCACGCATTTGCGATCCGGAGCCTTGCAGAATTGACTGCCTGCTCAATTGAACTATTCCACAAAACAGCAGCATTGGTTCTGCATGGGCGGGAGCAGGAAGTGACAGCCATAGATAGGAGCCAAGCTCTGTCCCAGTAAGTGTAAGAGTATCTCTTTAGATGAGGCAAATTGCCGGAGGAGACTTCTTGGCTAATTTCCAAAGTTTTTGGAAACTTCTTTTTCAACAAGGTATTAGTCATACCACACCTATTCACATGTGAGAAGTTTGTTTTTTTGGGGTGTTTTGTCTTATTGGACCATGATAAGTCTACAATATAAACCTGCCTTTTTTGTTAACTGACTCATGCTCTGAAAACTATTTGTTTGCAGATTGTTAGTCTTAATAGGAATAGAATTTGGTGTAAGTAAAGATAAATAGTTCTAAGAACCTCAATCCTTAATAATAGTTATTAGTTACTGAGAGCTAATTATATGCTAGGCACTATGCTAAGCGATTTACATGTATTATTTCTAATTTTTACAACAGCCCAAAGAGTAAGCAATGAGTCCAGCTTTAACAAAGAGCAAATGCAGACTTAGAGAAGTGAAGTTACCTGCCCAGGTTGTGCAGCCCAGGATTTAGATGCAGGTCTAAGTTGAATAACCATGCTTTTTTCTGACCATAGTGCTGATGTTGAACAAAAATATTAAAAAATAGTAGAATAGTAAGTAATCACGGAAGGGAAAAAAAAGGACCAATAGTTTCTAAATAGACTTCCTAATTTAAATGAGAATTTTTATTGAGAAAAAAAGTGTCCAGTGAGTTCAGATTGGGAGGAGCCATTGATGTTCCCTAGACCTCCTCTTTAGCAGTAGCAGCATCGTCCCTCTGCAGCGTCCCATACGAGGAGCCTGGCTTTGTCTTAAACACCCTTAAGAATGAGAGACAGACAACCCTAAGCCAGCCTGTTGTGTGGAAAAGCGGCTGTTCCTGCCACTTGGAATGCTCTTCCAGGAAGGCCCATCCCCTCACTGAATTCAGCTCTCTACTCAAATGTCACCTTCCCAGGGATACCGTCCCCATTACACCGTCTAAATCAGCACCCCCACTCTCTAGTCCTTTATTCTGCCTTATTTTCTTAGCTCATGTTACCACCGAGTACGTGTGTGTGTGTGTGTGTGTGTGTGTGTGTAGTCTCCCCCTTAATTAACAAGTAAGTTAGAATCCATGAAAACTGGAACTTTGCTTGTTCCCTGATATATATCTGGTGCTTAGAATAGTGCTTGGCACATAGAAGACCTTCCATAAATATTTGCTAAGTGAATGCATGCGTGCATGAATGAATGAATGAATGAATGAATGAATACATACATATTTATTTTAACTATACTTCTAAATGGAATGTTGGGTCTTTTAAGTACTACGTCCTTCAAATACATTTTAATTATTTCCTTTGATTTAACTTGATTGTACTTTCTAGAGGATTTTGTAGAAAAATATTTTTCTAAGGAGTGAACTTTCTCTTCCTGCAGCATGAATACTGTCTCAGATGGGTCCCCAAATACCTGAAGTAGCTGATTTAGGCATAGGTATACCTTTGGAAGCCTTCTTTCACATTTTGATGTAGATGATTTTTATGACAGTTATTGATTATAGCTTATAAGAAAAGAGAGATAAAGAAAAAAATAGCCCTTCTTACTTTTCCCACTTTTTTTCTAGGATGACAATTATGTTGTGTAAAGACTTGTCCTATCTGTCTAGAGAGTTTACCACCTGCCTAACAACTGTTGGGGTAAGAATTCATTCCTTTTTTTGGGCTTATGTCTGTTTAGCATTTTTAAACAGCTTTATTGAGACATAGTTTATATACCATAAAATTCACCTGTCTCAAATGTAAAGTTGAGTGGTTTTTTAGTATGTTTTCAGAGATGTGCAATCATTATTATGATTATTAAATCATCATTGAATTATAGAAAAATTTTATCATTGTCCCTTTAAAATCCTTATACATTAACATTTGTTCCCCGTTTCCTTCTCCTTCACTCTTCCCTAATTCTAGGCAATACAGATTTATTTTTTTCTCTAGATTTGTCTATTTTGGACATTAATGTAAATGAGATCATACAATATGTGGCATTCTGTGTCTTGTTTCATTCACTGAGTGTAATGTTTTTGAGGTTCATTTATGTTTCAGTATGTATCAGTATTTCCTTTTTATTATTGCGTAGTATATTTTATGGTTATATATGCCACATTTTACTTATCTGCTCTTCCGGTGGTAGACGTTTGTAGTGTTGTCATGCACATGCATATGTGAGCTTTTGTGTGAATGTGCTTTCATCTCTATTAGGTAGATACCTAGGAGTGGGATTGCTGGCCATGTAGTTGATACAGCTCACAGAATAACTGCCAAGCTGCCTTCCAAAGGGCGATGCGGTTTTATGTTCTGACCAGCAGTTTAAGAGGGATTCTGTTTTCCACATCTTCATCAACACTCGTTACTGTCTTTTTAATATTAGCCAGCGTGGTGGGTATGAAGTGGTTTCTCATTGTGACTTTGATTTGCACTTCTGTAACGGCTATGATGTTGAGCATATTTTCTTACTCTTCTTAGCCATCTGTGGAGCTTTGGAGAACTGTCTGCTCAAATCCTTTGCCCTTTTCCCCCCTTTAAGAGACGGGGGTTTTGTCTCAGCATGTTGCCTTGGCTGGCCCCACACTCATGGGCTCCAGCAATCACCCTGCCTCTCAGGAAGCTGGGACTATCGGTTCAGGCCACTGTGGTCGTAAGGCCCAGTTTTTAACTGGGCTGTTTTGTCATTTTATTATTGATTTGTAGGACTTCTCTATCTTTTCTGGATACAAGTTTACTTATTTAATCTTTTTTATCAGATATTTGATGTGCACAAATTTCCTCCCAGCCATGGGTTGTTGTTTCACTTTTTTGATAGTGACCTTGGCACAAAAGTTTTAAAATCTTGGTGAAATTCAACTTTTCAGTATTCTCTTATCACTTGTGCTTTTGGTGTTTTAGTATCTAAGAAATTGTAAGATGTACTTCTGCATTTTCTCCTAAGAGTTTTGTTTTAGCTCTATGTGTGTGATCCATTTTGAGTTAATTTTTGTGTGAGGTGTGAGGTGTAGGGATCCAACTTTATTCTTTCTCCATATGGATATCCACTTATTTGAGCACCATTTGCTGAAAAGACTACTCTTTCCCCTGTTGAATTATCTTGGCCCCTTGTTGAAAATTAATTGTCTATAGATACATGGGTTTATTTCTGGACCCTCATTTATATCCTGTTGATCTATAAGTGAGTTTCCTTATGTTAGTGCCATATTGTTTTAATAACTGTGGCTTTGTAATAAGTTTTGAATCAAAAAGTGTGAGTCTAGCAGGGCCCATTTGTGTGCACCTATAATCCCAGTTGCTTGGGAAGCTGAGACAGGAGAATCCCAAGTTCAAGGCCAGCCTAGGCAATTTAGCAAGACCCTGTCTCAAAATAAAATGAAAAGAGTTGGGGATGTAGTTCAGTGGTAGAGCGCTTGTCTATCATGTGCCAGGTCCTGGGTTCAATCCCCAGTACCACCACCCAACAAACAAACAAACAAACAAACAAACAAACAGTATAAGTTCCCCATCTTTGTTCTTTTCAAGACATTATGATCATTTTGGGCTTTAAGTATTTCCATATGAATTTTAGAATCATCTTCACAACTTTTCTTTTGTTTTCTCTCTTTGTCACTATGCTTTGTGCTTTTCTCTGAGACTTGTACTGGAAATGTAGACCTTAAAATAAAACCCCCAAATTTTGACCCTGGTAAAGGCATAGCTTCTTACTTAGACAGTGGTAACATTCATATTATATAGTTGCTATTATATACAGTTGTTATTATATACAGCCGGTGAGAGAACTGTAATTAAAGCTAAATTTTAAAGAATTGGAATAATAAAAATGTGCTGAAGGTGTGTGAATTATAGAAGATGATTGAGAAATCAATAATCATGAATTGGGATAAATCAAAGGCATTTTAGATAAGCAAGTGAAATAACTTTAGAGTAGTTATATTAGTGTCAGTGTGGCAGCAAAGTTACTGTGGGGTCCTAAATGTGCTTTAATTAAGAGTATGGCCCAAATTAAATTTTTAGATTTGAAATTAGATTATTCCTATAAGAGATGATACTGTGATATAGCTTTTCTTTTCCTCTTGGATTTTTTTTTTGTTTTTTGTTGAATATTAAAAAACAACTGCTCTGTAAAACAATATGGAATGAAATTGGCTTAATGAGATTTGCTCTGGATAAATATATATATATGTGTGTGTGTGTGTGTGTGTGTGTGTGTGTGTGTATAAGTTCCAGAAAATGTTAGTGTTTTTGGTAAATATGCTTGGAACCATAAACATGGGTTCCTTGGGGTCCAGATCATGGGATAAAAATGCTCCTTACTTGGCTGCTGTGGCCTGAGAGAGGAAGGAGGGGTGGGCTGGGAGGAGGGAGGTAGTGTTTAGACAGAGGTCCTTTGAGGACAAGAAGCATGGGAGGTTTATGATGGATTTTGGCACTTAAGATGTGGTAGAATTTCTTGAAAGAATGTATTTGTAAATTTCTTGAAAGAAATGTATTTTATTTAAAAGAGTTCCTGGGTTTCCTGGAACTAATCTTATGAGGCCCAATATTTTCATGTGTTCCATAAAGGTATTTTCAACACAGTGAATCAACTATAAAATACAAACACATGCAAGTATTAAATTTGCTTGAAATGAGACTTTTCCAAACAGCCTGGCTTTCTTTTACAAATTGCATTTTTTGAGTATATGTTCCATATCTGCATGTTTTACTTTAGAATTGTTACAAAGCTTGTGGTCAGATGTCCCTTTCCCACCCTCTCATCCAAAATGATAATACTGTTGAAAGCCAAGAAAAGAACTATAAAGCAGTACTCTCAATTTGGATAGCACAGAAAAGTATAAAAAAAGGCATTTAAAATACTTAAAATTTTACTTTCCAGAGGTGACATTTTGCTCTTTCTCTGTCTAGATGTCTTATGTTTATATGTGTGTGTTTCAAAGTGGGATTATATTCTACACTTTGTTTTTTAAGGTGTGCTGCTGACAATATTGTATCCTTTATTCTAGATCAAAGAAAAGGCAGATGTCCTTAACCCATTAATCACCGCAGTATTTCTAGAGGTTAGTAGTATTGATTTTAAGTATTTCACTCTCAAGGCATTATGTACTAATGAACTCTTAAGTCTTTGTCTTTGACTTTTTTGTTGTTGTTCACCAGATTGGTAGTTTAGCCATGCTGGTGCAGATATAATCAAAGTGGTTTATATATGCTGTATATTCCTTGCTTATTAATTGCAAGGCATGAAGTTGAAGCTTCCAGGTAAAGCTGAATGGAAGAAGCTACCTGCTGTCATGACTTAGTCCCTACCTCCTGACAGCTTAATGGACAATTCTCTGAAATGGAATACCTTCTGGAGACCGGCTCATAAACGTGCAGGGCTGAAAATCACAAGCAGGCAAGCCGTTGCTAAACGACTAAGACAGGCAGGAGAGGCCTTACAAACAAAACATGTTGTCATTAACTTTCCAAAATATCTTAATTTTTTTTTTGCCAGGCAGTCTGTTAGATTTAAGGAGTGGATTTTAAGTCCCTGGAAAAGGAGGTGTAAGAAGATCTGATAATCTATTATATTTCCTCCCTGTGTGACTGTTTCTAGATACCATGTTTTAAGAATTCTGTCTGGCAAATTAATTGTGCTGACAACTTAGACTTTTGATGATCTACTTATGTTAGTCTGGGAAGAAATATTGATAACTGATTAGGTTATTTTAAATATGAATTTTTAAAAACTACTATACTGTTACTTCTCTAGTTTTAATTATTTAAAAATTACCACAAAGGAAATGCTTTTAATTCCTTAACTATAAAGTTTTCTATGAATAGTCAAGGGAATTCTTTTGATCATCTAAACAATTTTTTAAAGTATAAATTTATGATTTAATAAGTGTCAGAGTGGAGAGTTGAAAGAACTTTGCAAACCAGGAGCCCAGTCCTATCCTAGATCTCCCTTGATTGGCTGTATAATCCTGGGTCGGGAATTTTCCCTTCTTGGTAATCTTATTATTTTCAAGTGCAAAATAAGAGATTTAACTAGATGGTCTCTGAGGTCTCTTGGCTGGAAAATGTTTGACAAATGTCACACTGAAGTTTGCACAGGAGTACTAGCTATTGAAGTCTAGAAAAGGTAATCTCACTTGACATGGGTTCCCTATTGCTATTTTTAGTCGGTATTTCTTGCTTACAGATTTGAAATCTTTTGTCCTTGAAATTATACATTTTTATCTTAGTGTAATGAAGTATCTGTTGTTATTCTTCTGGAATGTGAGAGCTTGTCAGATATAAATGAAGTCTGGCAATCCCTGAGCATAATGATTCCATAATGCTTCCTACAAATATGTCTGTTGCACCAGATAGAAATATATCTGTACTGTTTCATCTTTGGAAGCAGTGTTCCTTGTATACATTTGTGTTCACTGATTGCATTGAATCCATGGAAGAAGAGCTGTAATAATGGGCCGGAAATCCTATAGGTGCAGGATTCATGCCTTATAAAGCCTCTTTCAGTAATTGACTACAGTGCTGTGACAGAAACTACCCACTCAATCAAGGAATAAATACTCTTTCAATGGCAAGTTTGAGCAGGCTGCCAAAGAACAGCTACCATTTCCTGATAGGCAAGTTGGAAAAAAAAGCTAACGTTCTTTTTTGTTGCTGTCATATCATCTTAAGAGCTAGGGCCTTCTGTTCTCTCTAATAGAATTTACTGCAGTAGTCAAGTCTCTGTTCTTATTTGGCAAGCTATGAATTCAGTTATATTGCAAATATTAATCTGTTCTTTTGTTGTCTTATAGTATATTTTCTCTTTTATGTACTGATTTTTCATTTTCTTGCTTTTTCAATCCTGCTAGGCATCAAACAGTGCCTCCTACATCCAAGATGCCTTCCAGCTACTTTTACCTGTGCTGGAGATCTCTCTCATTGAGAACAAGACTGAATCATCCGGGCATGAGCTGCAAGTCCAGAGGCCTTTGTCAGAACATTGAAGAATAGAGAACATTTGACCTGGGATTTGTTATGGCCAAGAAATGCCACTTTCTTCAGGGTGCACTTGCAGAACTAAATGAGAAGGGTTATTTAAATATATAAAAATCCAGGCAGGAGAATACGCTTAAAGGGGAGGTTTGTTTCTTCACTTGGCTGAGGTGTTGAGGTCCTCACGCTATTCTTCCCAGTTGTTGTAATTGTAAATTATTTGAAAAGAAATGTTTGAGCTGGCTGTGGTGGCGCATGCCTGTAATACCAGTATTTGAGAGGCTGAGACAGGAGGATTACAGGTTCAAGATCAGCCTCAGCAATTTAGCAAAACTTTCAGGAGCCTAGCAAGACCCTGCTTCAAAGAAAAAACAACAACAAAAAATAAATAAATAGGGTATAGCTGGGAGATAGAATGTCTCTGGGTTTAATCCCTGGTAACACAACACAACACAACACACACACACACACACACACACACAGAAATGTTTGTAGAAAGTCCAAGAATAATAGCTCTAGATAAAGTTTAATGGAACACTCAGGCAAAAATACTGGTTTATTTTTGACATGTTGTAAAACATGTCATGGATTTAATTTTGTTATGGATATAATTTTCAGTCCATGAATAACATTGGTTAAGCAAGAGAAAAAAATTCGGCATTCTAGAATTTACAATATAGTTGGTTTACTAAGGCCGTGTACTTTCTCTGTTCTGGAGAAAAATCTATGGCTTTAGGAAAACAGCATATATTAGCTCTAAAATGATTACTATTTATCATGTGAATTCTTGGAAACGGTTGGGAAGTTTCATCTGCTCTTTAATTCACAGTAGATATTTGACATTGAGAAGAAACTTGCAGAATGTTCTACTTGCAGACACATACACGAACGATAGCACAGTGCCCTTTGGCTTCAAATGGCTCCCCTACCACAGGATGACAAGCTTCTAGTTGTGGCTGACCCCTATCCAACTGGATTCAAGATGAATAAGTGCAGTTTAGAGGCGTTTCACGTTTGCGGATACTCTGTGTCTTCAGTTTCTTTTTCATGTATGCCCCATATGCAGGGTAAATTCAGCTTTAACAGCCAGCTCCACAGGCATGTGGAGGGTCTTTTGGTAATGGGGTTTTTGTTGTTTGAAAATTGTTGAAGTCAGTCATAGAGTCCTATAGAAATGATATTCATTTATTATAAGATTTAACCTTTAAGACACAATACATTTTTCCTTATTCTGTTTTGTTTAATTTATTCTTTAGCATGCTTTTAAATATAGCTGTTATCCTCTAGATCATAGGTTCCCAAGCTTAATTGGGGTACTGCCCCCTTTTTAGAAAAAAATTACCCAGTGCCCCCTTGGAAATCTACCTTTTTTTAAGGAAATAAACAGATGCATTGACAAATTTGTGTTCTTTTATGTATCTACATTTCATTCCAGCACCCAGTGGGGATTGAATGAAATTGCCTACTTTGGGAATCTGTGCTCTAGATCTTAAGTATTTTTTTTCTCTCTTGAACAACTAAAAGCTATTCTGGTATCCACTCTTTTTTAAAAAAAAGTTCTCCAACTCTGATTTTTAATGATTCAGGTAACTTTTGTGAGCTCTGCCACTCATCTTCTAAAAGATTTAAAATAAAGTATAATTCTACCCACTCATAAGTGTGATAGTTCACAGATATCAAAGATGAAGATCTTTTATCATATCTTAACATGTCCATTTTTATTAAAGGCTTCAAAATGAAGCATTTGAGAAATGAGCAAGTTCTATACATACCAGGTCTCTTAGTTAACATGTCATCAGGGCCACTGATGAATGCAGAAGAGGAATTCCGAAAACTTGCCCACTGGTGACTTTCCATCCGCATCCTGATGCTCCTTAAGCACCATCCCTGCTTGTTGTTATATCATCTGGACACATCCCAAAGTCCCTTTGTGTCTTACTGTCACTTCTCCAGTCAACTCATCAGGAAAATAAAAAAAAAAGTCCAAATCCTCTCTCAACTCGCTTGTCTTGAGCTAAAGGCAAAGGAACGCTGCTGTTCCCGTCCCCCTCACAAACCAGTGTTGAAATGTTCAGACGTCTAAGTTTCTGACTGGCCTCCCCTTCTACAGCGTGCACACTGGGAGAAACCTGTCATCTGATTCTACTTCTCAGCCCCGTGTTTGTCTTTTCTGTACACTGGCCATGGCTGTGTTCTTAAATTACCTCTAAAGTGGCAGTCATTTTCCTAACTTGACTGTGAATGCTGCAATACACTTAATTTTTAAAGCACTTTTGTAAGTTGGCATGGAGGTGGTTTATCACAGTTTCTACCAACTGATTTCTTCTCGGTAACTAAGGGTTGCGGTGACCGTGGCAGTCTCAGACAAACCTGCTTAAGCCTGAATGGTCTACATAATTATCAGAGCTGTTTATGTCAGAATTGAAGGACTTCTTTTAAGTATTTAGTAAACTGGATCTTCCTTTATCTCTCCCACATAATGTCATTGAGAGTTATTCAAACTGCATAATTTAGTTTGTATGTTGAAGCAAAAGTTTCAAAATAAGTGAACATTCTTATGTATTTATAGCATTCATTAGAGCCACAGGCACTTAAGTGCCTTTCTTCCATGTTTATCTTGTTCACCATTGAGTTCCTAGCTTGTGGCATAGAGTCTGGCATGTAGTAGGAAATGTTAACTGTCTGAAATTAAAAAAAATAAAAAGGAAGGGAGGGAGGGAAGCAGCAAGAAAGGAAGTAAAGGAATACATGCAAAAGGAAAAGGATAGCCTAGTGTTTTGGTGCCAGCAGAGAATACAGAGGTGGAAGGGACTAAAGAGGGTATGCAGTAGAAACCCCTGACTTCACAGCTAGGGACACAGGCCTCATAAGAGGAACGACTCCCTGAAGTCACACAGCTGGTAGGCTCAGCCGGAACCTGCACCCGGTCTTCCCGTTCTCAGTCTCGGCTTCTTTGTCATGCCAGAATCACATGGGGTTCTGCATGTTTAGAGAGACAACCTCCCAGACACTGGGGTAAATCTGGGGAAACCAGGCAGGATGTGTGGCTTGTGTCCCGTGGGCGTTTCCCTGCGCCACTGGCTGAGCAGTCTCTACGTTGTGGCTGCAGTGCCTTCTGAGGAAGGAAGGGCGGCGGCTGCTTGTGATAGACTGTGGCTGAGTCGGATGGAGTCCTAGCCGGTTGTGACTATTGAGTCAGGTCTGCATTGTAAGTGTTTGTAGATGCATCCATCAGTACCCTCAAATTGCTACGGTTGTTTTGGTGTTTTGAGTCGTAAGGGGCCAGTTTCTGCTGTCTATAGAACAACAGAATCATGTACTGTTCATCAACCACCAATCGCTAAAAGAGGAAACTTAACACGTGTGGAGCAGTTTGAACACCAAGCACCGTGGAATGCGCTTCTCTGTGGTCCTCACAGCTGCTCTGGGAGGCAGGGCAGTGGCACCCCGGTTGATGGGCTGCAGGATGGAGCAGCGACAGGCTCATGAGTGAATCTCAGCTCCCTCATCTTCCGGTCCTGTGACCATGCGCAAGTGACTTCCTTAAACTCAATTGTATTATCTAAAATCAATCTCATAATAATACTTATAAAGCCATTTATTAAATAATCTGCGTACAGTGCATAGACTAGTGCCTGCCATATAACTATGAACTAATGCATAATGAACACTGTGTGCCAGACACTGTTCTGAACAGGTATTGCATGTACGAATTCCATGTATTTAATCCTTACAACCAGCCTGCAGAATAGGTACTATTAACATGCCCATTGACAGATGGGGAAACTGAGGCTCAGAGTGGTTCAGTAACTTGCCTGAGGTGATAGGACCAGGCTTCAAACCCATCAGCTTGGTACCAGAGTTCCTACTTTAAATCGTTCCATTCCACTGGTACCCTGAGCTGTTGGTGAAGCAGCCTTAACAACTCATAGCAACTTTATTATTATTAAGAAGCAGATTCAGAGGGTTAAGTAACTTATTTTCAAATTTCACATCTATTGATGGCAGATCCTCTGCGGTGCCAGTCTTGCTTGTGTGGCTCCCAAACTCATATTTGTTCTGTTCTGTTTTGTTTCTTTAAGGGGAAAGGCTCAGAGGTGCCTATCTAATGATAATATCTGTACGGAAGCATCTGGTCGAATTATCCTGCGCCACTAGGACTTGGCATAGAAAGGACAGCGTGGTGACAAGTCGTGTTTGCCACAGCGGGAACAAAGACCTCAGGGCAGTAGGAGCATCTGGATCAATTAGTGATCAGAAAGGAGAGAGGACAGGAGTATGCATGGCAGCTCCATTTATAATAGCCCAAACTGGGGAGGATGAAGATGCCCTGCACTGGGTAAATGGTTAGACAATCATGGTGCGTGGTACCATGGATTGCTCTTAGTGATTATAAGGAATAAACTGTGGATATGTGCAAGAATTTTGGGTAAATCTCAAGGAAATTATGTGGAGTGAAAATCCAATCCCAAAAGGTTGCATTCTGTATAATTCTGTTTATATAATATTAAAATGTTAAAATACATAAATGGAGAACAGAATAGCAGTTGCCAGGGGTTAGGGGTGGGAGGTGGGAAAGAGAGAGGTAGGAGGATCCCTGTACAATGGAGTATCTTGACTGTGATGGTGAATATAAACTGACACATGTGACAAGGTGTGTAGCATTAAATGCAGACACAAGCGCCCTCCACATGAGTGCAAGGAGAAAACAGGGATCGGAGTAAGATTGGTGGATCTTATCAACATCAGTATCCTGGTTGCAAAATCGTACTTGAGTTTTGTAAGATGTGGCTATTGGTGGAAATGGGGTATCTGTTTCTTTCTTTCTTTCTTTTTTTTGCAGTACTGGGGATTGAACCCAGGGGCATTCTGCCTCCGAGCTACATGGGGTATCTGTTTCTAATAACTGCATGGGAATTTGCAATAATCTCACTAAATATAAAAATATTTAAATTAAAATAAAATTAATTTAATTTTTATTTTTAAAATAACAATATTAAAAATTAAAATATTTTTAAAAAGGAGGAGGCTTTGGGCCAAGAGAGATGAAGAGTCAAGAAATGTTGCCCAGCTGGGATGTGGTGGTGCATACTTGTAATCCCAGTACTTGGGAGGCTGAGACAGGGGGATTGCAGGTTCGAGGACAGCCTCAGCAACTTAGGCCCTCAGCAACTTAGTGAGACCCTGTTTCAAAATAAAAAATAAAATAAGACTGGGGGTGTAGTTCAGAGGTAGAAGGCCCCTGGGTTCAATCCCCAGCACCACAGAAACCAACCAACCACCCAATGCCGCCCACTCCCTGGCGGGATGTAACAGAGTGACGACTCCCTACCTCGGGCACTTGGAAGGGGAAATGTGGCGAGTGGGCTCAGTCTGCCCCTCTCAATGGCAGGTGCTCTGGCAGCAGCGAGGTGTCTAAATGGGGTGAGGAGTGCAGGAGGGAGTTGAGAAGGTTTCGTTAGGGATTTCGGTCCATCATTTTCCGTCGAAGTCCGCTGATTCAGTGGAGAAGATGCTTACAGAATTCTCTTTCAGGTGTCACTGAAGCCATAGCCTGCTTCAAACAGGCGGCAAAATCACCCCGAATTCCATAAAAGCCATATATAAACACGGGTCTGACAGCAGCTGCCCAGGACAGCGGGGTGCTACCCGTGGCTTGGCCCTCGGCTCAGCCTCTACCTCACAACACTTTAATTAATCTCAATCATGATAATAGCTCATATGAACTGAGTAGTTACCGTGTTCCAGGCCGCTGTGCTAAATACATTATCAAGCTTATCTTCACAACAATCCTATAAGGCCCAGACTCTATTTCTAGCTACAGGTGAGGATACTTGTGGGGTCACAGTGTGGGGGTGATGGGATGGATTCATCCCCAGTTCTGCCTGTGTTCGTAACTACTGCAGTAACTGCTTCTTGGTTCTCAGCCATCAAAAGGAGATTGGGCCAGGAGGTAGGGATTCTCCATGCCTCCAATGGATTCTACGCCAATTAGTAATTTTTACCTGACATAACATGGGGCAGTAAAGAAATCAGAACTGCCAGCTTGCCCTACAGGGGAGAGGATACGCCTGTGCAGGTTGAGGGATAGAGGCAGCTGTCCAGAGGGTAACGGAACAATTGATCACCCTTTGAAGGGATGTGACCTACTTAGAACTTCCTGGTCTATCCTGATTGTGAAAAAGAAGCCTCTTCTTCTAAAAGAGGTTAGGGTTTCTAAAGAGTCCTGTTGGATGAATGCATATTATATAACCTGTCCCTGGATTACCTAAAACACAGGCAGTGGGAAGATAAAATTCCTGTGAGCTGGCTCATTCAAGCTCACATAGAGCACACCTGAAGAGAACCTGGTGCTGTTCAAAAGCCACAGACAGGGTGGACCAGAGGTGGGAAGTGGAGGAGAGACGCCAAGACCCAAAGTAAGAAGCGAGAGAGTGCAAACTAGCACAAACAACACCAGAACTACGCTGGACTTTGTATCTTCTACACCCCATCGTTGACTTGGGTTCAAGACTTTGGGGTGGTTCTTGGTTCTTCCATGTCTTCAGGGTTGCATGGCCACTCACACGGGATTGGGGTGAGGGACCAGTGCAGGCAGACCTGGCAGCTGTCAGCGACCATTTGAAACCTACTAGGGCATGTGAGCCTTGTGCTGCTCATTTCCCCTTGGGAGGCAGAAGAGCGAGCGCTCAGAGTGGACTCTAGAAAGTCCTGGCTCCCCCTCTTCCTGGCTGCGTGACCTGCATCTCCAGTCTCTGCACCTCAGTGTTATTGTCTGCAAAGTGGGGCAGCACCTGCTTCACAGGGGTTGGTGAGGTGGTGTGCACCTGCCCATCGTGATCGCTCCACTCATGTTAGTTATGATGGTGAGCACAGGATGGCACGGGATATTTTGAGGCTTACAAGGCTTTCTGTTATTCTGTGGTTAGGTTTGCTTCTGTCTTAATTTGTGGCTCTGGGATCCCATGGTGGCTCAGAGTGGAGACACGGGGCTTCGTGCCTTAGTTCATTCGCTTGTCCTTCTGAGCCTCGGTTTCCTTAGATAAATCATGAACGAAGCCAGCTTCTGGCCAGTCTTTGCCGATGCAGGCAAGGTCAGATGGTGTCTACTAATAGCAGTACCACCTCCTGTATTGGTCAGGGTTCACTAGACTAACAGAATTCACAGAATGAGCATATGGAAAAAGGGGTTTATCAGATCAGCTTACAATGTAGTCCCGAGTTCCGACTGCACGCAGAGAGTCAGAGGAACCAGTAGCTGGTCGAGCGGTCTAAGAGCTCTTCGGAGAAACGATGGTGAAGTTTCAGTTCGAAGGGCTGGAGGCCGACGATCTCAGACGAGAGCAGAAGATCAAGAAGCTCTTCAGAGAAACGGCGAACTTGGAGGCTGACGATCTCAGACAAGAGCAGATGCGTTTTCTTCGGAAAGAGTTGCGCAGCCCTCTACGCGGCTTTCTCCTTTTATCTAAGTCCTGCACCTATCAGAACCCTGCTGCCTACATTTCGGGCAGGACTTTCTGTTTAATCTGCTGTTACACACCCAAAGTCACATGATCTTGGGTGTGTCATGATCCAGTCAAGTTGACAAATTAGATTAACTATCACACCTCCCATTCGTATCTAGTTTGTAAAGCACTTTACATATGTTTGTCCACTCCCATTTCATGATGGGGCAACTGGGGTCTGTGGGAATCAAGAGGAGTGACCAGAGTCACTTAGCCCGCAGGGGGCTGTGCTGAAATATGCACCTTGTAGGGTTATTTTGGAGGCCCACTCGCCTTCCTTCATCTCACATACCAGATGAAGTCCTCCTCCTCGGGCCAGGCAAACACCGCTCAGTTGACAGAAGAGATACTTCCTAACTCCCTCATAACTCCCAGCTGGGCTCCACCTTTTGTGTCTAGGTGAGAGACTAATCCTGGTGCACACAGTGACAGCTTTGATTGTGGCCAGGGGGCATCGGGTACTGCTCTGCAGGGCTGCTCACTGCTGCCATTTGCCCGACTTCCTATAGCACAGTGCCAAGACCACTGGCTCAGGTCAAATAGATATGGGTTCAGATTCCGACTAGGCTACTTCCAGCTGTGTTTCCTTGGGCAGTATACTCTCCAAGCTCCACGTCCTCACTTGTTACATGGGTAAAGTGGGCACAAACCTTACAGGGATGTTATGGATGTACTGTCCATACATCCTTATAGTTGTCTACTCAATTTATAGGCTCCAGTGCATGAAGAAAATGTGGGACTAGTGCTCAGAAGCAAGAAAAAGCCTCTTTCCTTTTTCCACAGTCTTCTTAGCCGGTCATGCTACTTTTTATTTGCTATTTAATGCTGTTTATTTGCTACTCAGTGTCCTCCCTCAGGCACAAGGATACTTGCCTGGTAAGTACAGACCTGTATAGGTTCTTGGCACCCTACCCTAAGACTAAATGTACTGGGCCACACATGAATGAAGACTCCAAGCCCCCCGCTCATCATTGTTTCATTGGACCTCACAAGTCCTAAATTCAAAGATAAAATTAGTAAACATTTCAAGATGGGACCACAGAGATTAAACCCCTGGATATAGGCCTTTCTGATTGTGGCCTTGGCCGGTACTGGTTGCAGTCCCACAATGCTGGCCCTGAATGTACCTTCAAAACATTTAATAGAGTCCCTGGACTATTGTAAGGACTCAGCAAGTGGCCAGTGGAGAGAGCCAGTTTCACTCACTCTAGAATCCCATAGCTCAAGCTGTCACCTGAGCTAGCCGGGCTCATGGGAGAGTCAGGGAAGGTGTTACATCACCTTTGTTCAAATGCAGAAAGTGAGGTTCGGGGAGGGAACGAAATTTGGCCATGTTCGCCTTGTAGGTAGAACTGAATGGCGATTTCGAGACTGAGTCAGTGCTGGATCTAATTACCTGCGGCTTGTGAGTGGTGACAGCTTTGCCAAGACTTGCAACTCCAGCCCCTACACAGCTTTCCAAACCCTCATGCAATGTTAGCTTCTGCAGAAAGCCTTTCCTGCCAAGGACCTCTCCATAGAACTTTTCTCTCATATGCACACCCAAAAGTCAATCATATGGAATATTTTTTTTCATAATTGAGATTTTATTGGTTGTGTTGAGTTAGTACACGGACATTGCAATTTCTAAACAGTTCTTAACACACACACACACACACACACACACATACACACACCCCAAACTCCTAAAAGCCTTGTATTGTAATTCTTTATCAAATAGTTATTCCAGGCATGATTTTTCTTCTGTAAAAGTATGCTGACATGAACTGAATCTGTTGTTAGTCTATTTGTGCTGGGATATTTCACTCAAAATAGTGAGTTGCCTTATCTCATTCTTCTTTATTATGTAATATTTTTTAATAAACAGGACTTCTTAATTTAAAAAAATAGTTATTTCAGTGATTTTCCAGCTTCAAATTTGGAGGCAAATTTTCCTTAACAGGATATCAAGTACCAATATCTTCAAATGCTGATAAGCTGTAAGTTAAGTCTCACCAGTTCCTGAAATTATATCATATATACTACATACTCAATTTCTTAAATCATTCATGGCATGTGCACAAAATTATTAGGAAAACTGGATTACCATGACCAAAGATGTTATTGAGTGCATTCAATTCTGTCAGGGCAATGATCAAGGAGTGGTTTTCTTTAGGAAACAATTCTAAAAAAACAACATGGGAATAGAAGTAATTTAAAATATCTAAGACATATTAAATGCATGGCCGTGACTTCAAATTGCCATTTAGTAGGCTCTGTATTGTAGAATGCAAAACTAACTTCCCACTTATGGAACGTTAAGTCGGTACCCAAGAGATAGAGGAGAGACCCAGGGGAAGGAGGAAAGGAGAAATTGGGAGAGTCTAGGGGACTGTGACAATGGATTCCTGTGATCCAGGGGATGGCCGGGGGATGAGCAGGGCCTGGTCAGATGTGATGGTGAGTTTGGAAGCTGGGTTCTTGCCCAAGCTCTGCCCCTAACTGCCCAACAGATTTGGAGCAGGTCCCTGCCCCTGGGTCCTCAGTTGTCCCATATATAAGCATCCTGCCTAGTCTCCCCAGTCAGACATTCCATTTGAAAGCCCGGTGCTCTCTGGTCTGTCCTCTGTTCTACCCTGGCAGGGTTTCTGTTGTGGGTGGCTGGAGGCAGGTCTCATGTGCTCAGGAAGGAATCATGGTGCCCGGGCTGGGAAGGAGCCCATCCGCTCCTCCATCAGAGCCGCTCTTGTTGGAGTTCAGGGCTAGGATGAATTCAGGAGGAATGGCGGTGGCTGGCATTCCTGCTCTGAAATGGGTCTAGGGCTATGGGTTTCTGGAGTCCGTGCCCCCTGGGCTGGAGGGAGCCTCCCTGTGAGGGGCTCTGCCTGTGGGCTCTCTGTTGCTAAGGCCTTAATGAGGGAGATATGGGATAGGAGAACAAGGTGGGTGAGTACGGACTCCCTGTGGGTTTTTGGTAAATTCCTCCGACTTCCTGGAGTCCCCATGTCTTCATCTGTCAGATGGGCTAACAGTGTTTCCCTCCCAGGGCTGATGTACTCATCATGTAAGATAACACCCGTAAACACACTTGGTAGTCTGCAACACACCAGCCGCTGTTATTCTTCCCAGGCTGGTGGGCATCAAAGCAAGACATCTCAGCTGAGATGGACTCTGTCCCGAAGCGTGAGTCCTGGGTTCCTGTTCACATGAGATTTCTTTCTCTGTATCCTGGGCCTGCCCTTCAGGGTGCTGCAGGAGAACTTGACAGAGATCATGCCAGGAGTCAGAGTAGAGTTGAGACGGGCCCCAGAGCTGCCACATCCCTGGGTCAAAGTGATTGGGACAGGAAGGCATAGGATGAGCTCTCACTGAAAGGCTGGCTGGAAGGATGCTCAGAGTCATACAGAGAATCATATCAGGGTCAGACCTTGAACCTGGGTCTCTGGACTCCCAGAACAGTGCTCTTTCCACTGTCCCAAGCAGAGTGAGTTCTGACCTTGAGGCAGGAGCCTCTATCTCCAGAAGGAATATTTGGTTCTTTCCAGAGAAATTTCTATACCTGCACCCTATACAATTGTCCATTTTGTTTTATCATTTCATTTGGATCATTTTTGGGGTATTATAACAACTTTAATGTTTACTGTGCACCTAGTATATGATAATCATGATGCTTCACTCTCAATTGTTTAATGCAGTTCTCAAAATGACCCATATCATCACTGTCAACACAGGTGAGCCAACTTAGTAAGCGGAAGGTTGACTTACCCAAAGTCAACACAGCTGTGGGGGTTGGTGAGGGGAGAGGGGGGCTTCAAATATGGGTGTTTGCCCGTGTTGCCTATCCATATCCCCACCCAAACTCCTTTGAGCTCCGACTCAGTTCCTTAAGGGTCTGGCATCTCTGGCACAGAATGCCCCGCTTCAGGCAGGCGACTTTGAGCATCATCCCAGAGGCACATGACGCGTGAGGAAGGGACTCGGGGTGTGCGAAGCGGTTATGGGAGCCTTGGTGTGTTGATAGGTTAACCTGGCTCCTCTGATCTGTGACGCCCTTTCCTGCTCTCCATTTTACAATCAGACCAGACCATCTTGGAACGGGCTCAGCTCCACCAGAGTCCCGCAGCATGAGCAGAGGGCAGTGGGGTGGAAGGGTCCTGGCTGGCCCGGGCGCAGGTGATGGGGTGCTATTTCTATCACTGCCAACGACAGATGGAAGATCTCAAGTACATCTCTTATTGCCTTTGGGGCTTAGTTTCTACACCTGTGGTCCTAGACATAAAAACTCCAGAAATAAAA
The DNA here is from genome assembly GCA_004027185.1 of Glis glis. Taxonomy (NCBI): domain Eukaryota; kingdom Metazoa; phylum Chordata; class Mammalia; order Rodentia; family Gliridae; genus Glis; species Glis glis. The sequence goes on along the minus strand of PVJS01007198.1, from coordinate 5,684 downwards.
CTCCATAGGATTCCAGGGCATTTGGCGCCATCTTCTGGTCAGATTAGATCATGGCAGCTTTTTGCAGTATTGCCATTCTGTGACTAGTAGGGCATTCTACCTCTGAGCTATACCCCCAGCCCTATTTTATTATTTATTTTGAAACAGGGTCTCACTAAGTTGCAGAAGACCTCACAAACTATTAGGGAATTTTGAGGCTTTTAGGAAACTTCTCTCTGGGCACTGGAGGTGTGGTGGGACAAGGCCAGAATTGTCCTGAAAGTCCAGGCAACTGCTGCGGTCTCTGGGCCACGTTGGTGCTTTTTTTTTTCAATTTATATCCATTTATTGGTGCATTGTAATTATACATTTGATAGGTGTCAGGTTAGAAGAATCATAAATGCACACATTGCCCATTTAGCTCTCCCTCAAATCCCACCCCATTCCCTCCCCGTTCCTTCCCTTTAGTGACGTTGGTGCTTTTTATTGGTCTCTCTGCTGCTAGTGGATGGGCAGAGACTCAGGAAGGCAGCTAGTGTTAGAAAAACCCCAAATAGCCAGACTAAGAAGGTAAGAAGGGACAGGAGGGACCATGGAGTCTAACTTCCCCAGTGGGGAAACTGAGGCCTGTGGAGAAGTAGGAACTTGCTCTAGGTTACACATGAATGTCTCAGGGTTCCTGACACCCAAATCTACACCATTCCTCCCCCACCCCCTGCCTTGCTGCCTCCTCTTTTTTTCTGAAATTTCTACCCATCCTTCCTAAGACTTGGCAACCTAATAACACCCTGCCCTGTCCTCTTGCTACCATGACAGGCCACATCCTCCTGGTCCCAGCTCCAGCCTTGACCCGGTGGAGTGGTCCGTCCCTCTCTCCAGGCCAGAGCTCAGATATGGAAGGATGAGGGAGGCGGGGACCTGCATTTTCCTCCAGTTTCATCTCCCTTTCAGCCCAGCCTCTCTGAACCTCAATTTTCCTGTCTGATAGTCAACCAACCAGTTCTATGGGATTACTAAGAAGTTTAAATGGATGGTGGGCATAAAGGTGCTTTGTGAATTCTTGAGCCCTCTATGGAAGTATTAATTTTCTAAACAGGTTTGGGTTCTTCCAAAGCCTCCTAGAACCCCAGGTGCTAGTTGCCTTCCATTAGCCCACGTGCTATGGAACCTAAGAGGGGGCGGGGCACATGGAGGGCAGGAGTAATGTGAAAGGCTCTAATGAGGAGCCAGGGCTTCATCTTCCAGCCCGGAAAGGATCTTGGGGGCATTCCAGTTGACCCAGCCTTAAAAACTCAGGAGCTGCAATGGGAGAAACAGAAGAGGAACAGTTCACCCTACCATCCTCTTTCCCCATCTGGAGGTAAGATCTGTAGCCTTTAGTTTAAAGAGAGAAGCCCAGAGAAAGAGGCAGAGACGGAAACCTTTCCTTGCTTGGTCTGGAGTTCCCAGTGCGGTCTTCTGCCCTGGCGCTCGGTACTTTTCCAAGGCCCCACTGCTCTTCCTGTCTTCACCTTCTTGGGATCCCCTAAATCTTTCCCGTAACCACCGTGGCTCAGAGGCAGGCTCTAGTGGGCTTCCGTGCCTTGCAAAGACAAGGCCCCAGCTCACGGGGCTCCGGCTCTGGCTCTGGAAGGAGGTGCGGGGAGGGAGCCCCCGCCAGTTCTGCCAGGTGAAGCACATGCTGCAAGATGGGGCAGCGACTGCTCCATTCCGCTCTGCAGACCATCTGTCACTTCTGGTTACCTCCAGGACCGGGAGACGACTCTATTCCTCGGGAAAATAGCAACCAGGCTGCCAACTCCCAGGAGCTGGTTTGGTTTCTTGTCTTCCTCGGAGCGAACTCCCTGCTCACACGGGGCTGAGTTAATAAGGCTCAGGCTGTACTTGCCGGCACCCCAGGCCTTTGCTGACTGCCGCTGATCCCCCTCCCAGGGCTGGCCCAGCCGTCCTCCTGCTCCTGACAGGTCTTGCTCACCTGTGAACACCTCAAGGAGCCTTCCCGGATGCCCCTGCAGCACACACAGATCCCACCCTTTCTACACTCTCCTAGAATGCATTGTCTCTCTTTCGTCCTTCAGTACATATTGCTCCATCATTGTGTCACATAAAGGGCTATTTTACTAGGCTACAAGCCCATTAAGCTTACTGTAGAAGTGGAGAAGTAAATCATTAAATTCGTATTGTTTCAGAGAAAAAGTGCTGTTAACAATATAGAAGGTTATGTGGATGCTAAGAACCTTCCAGGTGCCGATCTAAGCCTGGGTAACCTGGTAGCTCATTGGATCCTCATGCTGTTTACTGAACAGGAACTGGGGTCCAGAAAAGTTGAGAGAATTGCTGAAGGCCACATCTTCAGTTAATGACAGAGGGCAAAAGCCCACCATTGGAATTTTGTCCTTTTATCTTAAGGCTATAATTCCTATAAAATATAGGCAGTTTTTTTGGGGGGAGGAAGAACAATGGAAGACCTCCCCAGACTGTCATACTTTATCTCCTTGACAGCCAGCATGTCTGAATAAACAGCCCCTGCTCCCTTTCCAAGTGTAAGCAATGGGACCCTACTTCCTTGGGATATTAAATAGGTTTTCCTAAAGATCTCCCAACATGTCATAAACAAGTGTGGGAAGCCCGAGATTAAGTGGTTGTCTTTAGAGCATGACTTCTCTAAGCTTTAACACGCTGGGACACTGTGGGTCTGTAAGAAGGAGAGAAATGGGTTATATTTGCCAAACATGTTTGACCGTGGGGCTCCATTTTATAGATCACCTCTTTAAATGAGTCCCTCATTCATGGGACCTTCTTTGAGAAAACACTGCCTGGCCTCATTGGATAATCAAATCTTACCTGCGATTACCACCAAATCACTACCACCTGCATTGACTGTGTCCTTGGTGCTTCCTGTGGGTTCTCGTCCTTAGCATCTGGCAGCCTTGCCCGCTGAGTGGGTTCTCAGGGAGACAAGTGTGACCCAAACTCCCTGTGTTCTCCTGCTGGGACGCTCTGTCACCAGCCAGCTGCACTCACGGGCAGGACCACAGAGCAGCCGGCCCTTCCTGTCCTTCTTTGACCTTATTCCCTCGCTCATTCTTTTAGAACATGCTCTTGGTCCCTTCCAAGTGCTACATCCTGGAGAGACTCTCCGATGAGTCCTTGCCCGGGACTGGGATCTGTTTGGGTGGCTCTGATGGAGACCTGGGGAGGAAGAAAGGGACAAAGGATGACACCACCAGATAGAGGGGAGAGCTACTGCCAGCTGTGGGGTGGGGCGGGGAAGGTGGGATTTCTAGGGGAAAGCCACTCAGAGCTGGACTGGGAAGGGGGCAGGAGGTAACAGGTGAAACTGGTGGTGGGCAGTGGGCAGAACTCACAAGAGCAACCTTAGCAAGTGAGCCCCGACAGGTGCCTGGGCCCCTGCTACCCTTCTCCGCGGAAAGTGGAGCAGCTGCTGAGAGTCTCAGAGCTGGGATGCGCCCACTCCTTTGACCTCCAGGACCCAGGGAGGAGGTGCCCTTCTGTGTTCCCCTCCTCTATGACTAACCCTCAGCAAACTTGTGAGGGAGGAAGCTTTTATGCCCAGAGCCCCTGTTCTCACTGTGCCCCCCATCTTGAGAGCCCTCCCATCTCTGCTGAATGAACAGCAGAGCCCCTTTCTCCCGCTCCGCTCTCTGTTTATCTATGGCCTTGCTCGGGCATCTATCCATGAATCTACTGAAGGGCAAGCCACTCTAGAAATCACTTTATTTTCACGCAGAGCTCTTGAAGATCAAAAAGATGTGAACATCCACAGGCCGGTTTTCATAGAATCAAAAGAACCCTGGGATGTCACGGTTGAGCGAGCATGGAGAGGGCATGCAGGCACCCAGGAGGGCGGCACGCCAGGCGGTGTGACCAAGGGCCAGGCCAGGAGCAGAGGGAGGCTTCTCTGTAAGAATTTCTAAATAATGTAAATAATACGCAGATTATGTATTCGAGAGGGCATGGATTCCGGAATCCAGCTTGTCTCACCTACTAGCCCCATGATGGACGATGTGAGTTTGTGTGGAATTTACTCTTGCCTCTGATTCCTTCTCTGTGGAAAAATGATATTATCCATCTAAAAAGGTTAGTGTTGTAAATGAATCAAGCCCATGGAAGTTCTGTGTTAAGGAGCTGCCGTCACACGAGGGAAACAGCCAGTTCCGTGGTGTCCTGGACCCTGGGCTCTGTTATAGTTAGATATAAAATGTCTCCTCAAGAGCTCATTTATAAGTGTTTGGAGCTGATGTGATTGAGTCATGAGGGTTGTAATCCCAGCAGTGGATAAGTCCCTTGTAATGGATTTCTCTGGGGTGTGGCCTGGGCTGATAGGGTGTGGCTGGAGGGGGTGCGCATCCCTGGGGTGCAGCTCTCTCTGTTGCTTCCAGCCTCCATGATGCGAGAAGCACAGCCCATGTGCTCTCCCTCTTCCTGCCTCCTGCCACCATGCCCCGAGATCCGCGGTCCCCGGCCTCACATGGACAGAACTGGAAACTGTAGGAAGATAAATCTTCTTTCCTCTAAGTTACGTGGTCAGTCTTTAGATTACAGCTGTGAGAATGCTGACGGGAGCACTCTGACCAAGGTCCTCATGGGGTTTTAGTTTGCTGCATCCTTACTCGGTTGTGCTGGAACCTGCCTCCCTGCAGCTCCCCTGCTTCTTCCGATGGTTTTATTCTTTTCCTTCCGAGCCTTGCTCCCTGATACTGCAGCCTTTCAGTTGACCTGGAAGCACATGGCTTCCGCGTCTCTAAGACAGGTGTGCCTTTGTTCTTGCCTCATACGGAGGTTTCAAGGATGGAATGAAGTCATGTATACGCTGCGTGCAATGTCCACGCCTACGGTGCGCACGTGTACGATGCCTGTGACACAGGGGTGTGTGTGTCATAGCACACTGCCTGGCAGAGATGCCCATTCTGTGCTGGTGTTTCTGATCCCACTGCCCTGCTCACACCAAGTCAAGATTATTTCTCACTGTGGACACAAGAGAGAGCTTCTAGAAGCAGGTGAGAATTGATCTGGGCTTTGGAGGCCTGGAGAAAGTGCAGGAATATGCAAAGGTGGGGATGAGACTGGGTAGGGCGGAGGGAGATTTGGAACAGATGAAAATAAATGGAAGTCTTAGGTTTGCTCAGGGAATCTAGAGGAGGAGGCTGTTTTACTTTGTGCTGTTGATTCACTGAGGGAACCCAAGAGAGAGAAATCCCAAAGTATAGGTTAGAGTGCAAGAATCAGAGAAGAGAGTTTAAAGGGACCCAAAGGACCATTTGGCCCAGTCTTACCTGCAGTGGGCATAAATATGTATGACGTAGTAGTAACCAGGTAGTGTAGTCTGAGGCTCAACTCTGCTGTGTGTTCTCAGATAAATTACATTACCATCTCTGATCTGGATTTATTCTCTGTGTGAGAGAAATGATAGTGCTCACCTACTCTCTACTTGTCATGAAGGTTTTGGGAGGAGGCTTGGGCTGAAGATTCACTAAGAGATGCTGGGCAAGGAATTCCATTTTCTCCTCCAGGCCTTGATTTTACTGTCTACAAAATAGAGACCCTATTTGTATCCAGGGTGCAGGCCGGCTGTGAGTCAACAGAATGTAGGTACCCACAAAGGGAGAGGCAGGTGACGTGACAGGGCCCAGGGCAATAGAGAGCTGATGTTTCAGACAGACCAGGAATCTTCACCACTCTCC
>PVJS01007197.1:44532-57088 GCA_004027185.1 Glis glis | reverse complement strand
CCCCTTCCCTTGTATCCCTTCCCTAGCACCTCTGAGGGTTCTCCATTGTCATTGGAGACCCTTTTGTGTCCCCACTACTCCCTATATTGCGCATATTAGTGAAAACATATGACCCTTCATTTTGTGTGATTGGCTAATCTCGCTTAACATAATGCTCTCCAGATCTTTCCATTTTCTTGCAAATGCTGTTATTTTGTTCACCTATGTTCATAGCAGCACAATTCACAGTGGCCAAATTATGGAACCAACCTAGATGTCCATCAACAGATGAATGGATCACAAAATTATGGGAAATACACACAATGGAATTCTACTCAGCAATAAAGAAGAACACAGGTGGATTTTCGTTCGCTTCTGGGAAAGGTGGCCCGTGGCTTGTCCCAGGTAGCTGGCGGGTATAGGGCCACACCTGACTCCTGGGCCTGTTTCCTCAGAGAAAGTGGGAGACAACAAGGTCAAGCAGGTGGTGCTAATGGGGGGGGCTGCCTCGGGTGCAGTGCTGGGTCAATGGGGGTGGCTTCTAATTCTAGAAACTTCTCTAGCTCCTCCTGTCTCTGGGAGCTTTGCAGACATGGGAGGGTGGTTCTCATATGTCCCCCGGCAGGTACCCCAGTTTTCCTGTCTCCAGGCCAAACACCCCGCCCGTGACCCTATCCCCAAGTTCCCAGGAGCCAGGTGTGGCCCGGTGGTGTCACAGTCTGCCGGGGGGGCCTCTCCCCCAGCAGGAACCTCACAGGCCCGTACAGGCTGCCGCCGCCCCCTCCTAATCCCTCTCCAAGCCGGCTGCTGGTTTCGGAGCTGGGACGCCTGACATGTTTGTTCAACACTCGCTTCTCATTTCAAAGTGCAGACCTGGCAAGAGGCGCGCGGATCCGTCAAAGAAGGCTCCGTGTTTTCCTCCAACTTCTGTTCCTCCCGGCTCTGCCTCCTCCTGACGGAGCCGCGTCTCTGAAGTTGATCCTGGGTGGTTGCTGAGTAACCGGCCGGCCGGGAGCGCCGATGAAGCCGGGCGGCCAAGCCTCTGGCGGCCCGGGCTCCTGTCGGTTTTTCCAAAGGGGCGTTTGCACAGAGGGTGTTTCTGGGGCTCATCGGGTTTCTCTGGTCCGTGTTGACGGCTGTCCACAAATCACCACATTTATCACGCGCCGGGCAGGGCCCCACCCAGCTTTCCACCCGGCCTGTTTACCGGCCCTGGCAGACAGCACCAACACCTATGCCATCCGCCTGCCACGCCGCAGCATCCAGCGTAGGTGGGACTTGGGGTGGCGGGTCGGGGAGTCCCGCATCACCTCCCAGCACAGGCGATGGGGGAAGGGCAGGGTGAGGGGGCGACCCAGCCACAGCCGGGGTGGGGGCCATCGCAGGCATGGAGCCTTGTTCGTGCCACCCTGACAGGGGAATTCTGGCTGCGTCCAGCTTGCACAATCCCAGGGTGGGGCAAGTGAGCTGCGCCTGGCTGGGGTGAGGCTCTGCGAAGGAGGCGCTGGTGCCCTGTGCCTCCCTCTCCTCACCCTCCTGACAGAGAAGCCCCCAGGCCCCTGCCCCGGGGGGTGAAGGACTATCAACTCCTTCAGGACAGGTGATTAAGAGACAAAGTCACCAATAGCAAGCTACAGCATCGCTCCTGAACAAGGTCTGAGAAGAGGCCCCTCTGCTGCCCGCCCTCCGGGGCCCACTGGACCAGGGCAGGTGGGCAGGAGGGGAGGGAAGGAAACAGACCCACACCCACCCTCTAGCAGGAGGCTCCCCGAAACTGACTGAGTCTTCAGTCCAAATGCCCTGCTCCCCGCCCCAGTTCACTGAGTCCAACTGAACTCTTGGTCGAGATAGGGAAACTGAGGCTGGGGTGTCCCGGAGGCAATCAGGAAGCCGCAGGAGGCAGCAAAGGGGCCCAGTCAGGTGTGGGGGGTCCTTCCTCCAGCCTCTGGAGACAGCAGCAGGCCTCCTTCATGAAGGAAAGGTCAGGCCCAATTGCCCAGGAAACAAAAAAGACACAGCAGCTTGACCTTTCTGGGCTAATAAGGAGAAATATTTGATGTTGTAAAACATTTCATTATTAAAGCAACCAGGGAAACCATTACAGAGGCGTAGCCAATGGGCTTGTAATTAGCAGGAGCATGGCCCCCTGTCCTCAGCTGGCTGCCCACCCCACCCCTCGCCTCTCGACTCCAGCCCCCTCCGTCTACTTCTGAGGCCCGGGAGAGGAGTAAGGTGACCGGAGGGCTGGCCTTGTTTTTTTGTTTTGTTTTGTCGTGGTTGTTTGTTTTTGTGGTACTGGGGAATGAACTCAGGGGCATTCTACCTCCATGCTACACCCTCAGCCTTTTTTAAATGTTTTGTTTTGAAACAGAGTCTGGCTAGATTGCTGAGTCTAGCCATGTTGCTGAGGCTGGTTTCGAACCTGTGATCTTCCTGTCTTGGGGGGGGGCACGGTTTGATAAGGAATTGCAGTGGGTCAATGGACCCTAGCACAGCTGGGGTCTCAAGGAAGGCCACCTGGAGGAGGGCATGATGGGGGATAAGTCTGAGGGCAGAATACAGATATTCAGGTAGAGGGCTCAGCAGAAAACTTCTGGAAGCCTCAGCCTACCTGGGAGTCCTTGTCCACCCTTTGCTACTTGTGACAGGCAGAGTCCTCTGCCCCCAGGGCCTGGGCTTGCAGCACCTCCTCCTGCCTTCGGTCTCCCACTGAGCCTACCCCCTCCCCCACTTTCTTCCAGCCCACAGGGAAGGACTTGGTTTCCCCAGCACCCTCTGTCTTCTGGGCCAGGCCCTGGGCCACATCTTTGCAGGGACTTCCGCGGAAGCCTCATGGATGGCTGGGTGAGACGGGATGGGGCTGGCAGGGCAGGGCAGGGCCACACCCACCAAGGCCACCAGGGTCATCGCTGGGGAACAATTGGCATTGAGGGCCCGGTGGCCCTTCAGCAGCATCCTGGGCCCAAGGAGGGCTGTTCCCTCCTGAGTCCCATCCCAGCGTGCCTCGCGGCCCTGGAAGGGTCAGCCTGAGGGAGGAATGAGGAAGACCATGGAGATCTTGCTAGCCGTGGCTCCAGTCATGGAGAGGCCCCAGGGCCTCAGCGCTGCGTCCCCCCTTCCTTCAAGCCTGCACCCATGGTATGTCCCCCAGCTCACCCCTGAGCTGAGCCCACCTGACTCATCTGGCCCACCCGCGCCCTTCTCCGGCCGCTGTGCAGTGGTAGACAGAGTCCCCCAGAAGGCGGACGAGGCTGGGAGGCCAGCTTCTTCTACGTAAACTTATTTTTCTTAGAAGGGGATTGAAAACACATTTGCAATATCTTTGTCCTCAATAAAAAATGCCCCAGCAGCCGATTTTGGATGCATAGCGTTGTTTGTTCCCACCCTGCTGGTGATCTCCCCGCAGCGAGCCCCAGGCCTGGCCGCGGGCCAGCGTGGGCCGGGGCTGGGGAGCAGCTCCAAAGACATTGGGGCGCGCAGCCTCGCCTGCACCCGGCGGCCAGCGCCCACGCATGGTGACTCCAACCCAAGCCCGCCGCCTGAGCGTCTAAGCAGCACCACCGAATGGGACGGGTGCTGGGGTCCGCACGTGTCTCCCAAGTCCTGTGCTGGAAGCTTAGCTCCCAGCGCAACAGTGGTGGGAGAGGGGCTAGTGAGAGGCGACAGGGTCACTGGGTCACCAGGGGTCTGCCCCTATGAAGGCGCCAATGTCACTACGGGGGACTGGGTTGGCCATTGAAGCGGGCATGGGCTTGTTTAGAAGCGAGCTGGGCCTCGTTGGCTCTCCTGGCCTTCCGCCCCGGCACAGTGCCGCTCACAGGCCCTTCCGCACGCGGCCCCTCCACCGCGGCCTCTGGAACTGTCAATGGCGTTTCAGGACCAACTGCCTGGTCTGTGGGCAGTGAGCAAGCGCAGCTGGTCTTTCCCACCCCTCCTGCCCCATGCACCCCGGCCCTCTCCTCTCTCAAGGGATAGTTTGGGGAGGCTGTGCAGTAGCTCAAAAGGCAGAGCACCTCTGGGAGGTCCAGCACCCAGAACCTCTGCCTTCAGCTGTCAGCACGGTGACACGTTTCTGACCCTCTGGACAGTGAGACTGAGCTCCCGGGAGCAAAAAGACCCTGTCTCCTGCCCCTGTGCTGTGCGGCTACTGAAGCCAATGGCGTCTCATCAGTAGGACAACCACACCAGGACATTGTCGTCCTTGAAGAAATGAAAGCTCTGAGCTCAGAGAGGTTAAGCACCCACCCCCACAGCACACAGCAGGTGGCAGGGCCAGAGCTCGCCTCCATCCCCAGGGCTCGTGTCCTCCCCCGACTCTGCCCTGAGTGGTCCATTCCCTGGTGCGAAGCTGGCCTGGGAAGGCTGGACTTGATGGGACCATGCTGGGGACCCGATGGCTCCTCTCGCCCCCAGCTCTGGAGCGGGTCCAAGGCCCCAGACCTGCAGCAGGCCTCCCGGGACGCAGCCCAGCCGAGCAACCTGTGATTAATTTTCCTGTCCTCATTAATTCCCGGATCTCGCCCTCTCATTACGAGGCAGGGCGGCGGTGGGTGGCGCGCTGGGGCCGCATGCCGCCTGGCTCCAAGAGCGGCGGCGAGGCCTGGCACCCGTAATCGCCTTGCTGGCCTTCAATGGCTCATTAGAGGTAATGAAACCTAGTGGTCCGGGGCAGCGGGAAGCGCGGTCCCTGGGGGAGAGCTCTTCCAGAGAAAAACGCCCCCAGAAAGCTGGGGCTGCAGAGAGCGCTGCTGGGGAGGGGGCCGGGGCTCCGTCCTGGGCTGGGTCCCAGTGCTTCTCCAGAGGCCGCAGGGTTCTGGGAAGAAGAGCCCTGGTGCCCCCGCCCGCCACCCATCCCAGGGGTCTGGGCTGGCCCCCTTCCCAGCCCACCGCCCCAGTGCGCCCAGCCTGTCCCCTCTTGGGTGGGCAAGGCTCAAGCCTCCTCCCTGGCCTCAGTCTCCAGCCTCCCTCCCTCCCCAGCCCCCGGTCCACGTGGAAGCTCCAGAGAGAGCCCTCTAGACTCCTGGGACCAGCCCTGACCCCTCAGCCGCACACCCCATCCTGCAGGTCTCAGAAGAACCCTCCACGCCGCTCAGCCTCTGTCGGGCCCCCTTCCTCGGTGAGCAATGTCCCCTGCCTCTGCCTCTCCCTCCAGCCTCCTCCAGTCGCGACCTCCGGGCTCTGTAGGTCTTCACTCAGCTACTCAGGCCGGGGGCCTCCCATGTCTGCGCCTGCCTGCCCTCCCTAGCTGCTCTTTGAACACTGGTCTCTCTACCCCTCACTGGAGACTTGCTCTTGGGGTCCCCAAAGAAACCCGGCCTCGGCCTTGTACACAGTAGGGGCATACTAAGTGCATGCCGGTAAGAGTTGGCAATGCCTGGTCAATGCTGCGTCCCTCATGTTGTACTGTGTCTCGCGCCCTCTGTGCTTCGAGACAGACCCGCCCAGTGGCACCCTCTCCCTGAGGATCCACACAGCCTCCTCGTCTTCCCGAGCCACAAGATGGGAGAAACAAAGAAAACCCTTTCAAAGGGCCCCAGTGGGGGAGAAGAGGAAGTGGGGTGCTCTGGTGTCCCGCTGTCCCAACTCCACCAACACGAGTGGCCTTGGTTTGGAGCGTCCGTGAGCTGGGCCAAGACTGCATGTATCCTGGCTACAACCCCTGGTGACAGTGACAATGGCTACCTCCCCCAGGGTCTGTCTTCCAAGGAGCTGGGCAGAGCGGATTCCCTGGTTTCTGGATTTGGTGTGTGTGGCAGTTTCTTCTTGCTGCTATAACAAGCAGTCACGACCTACCTATGCATGGCCTTACGGCACAGGAGGGTGAAGTTGGAATCGCGTCTCCCGGGCTCCTAGGGAGGGGCCGAGATCTATGTTCCTTCTGGGGGCTCTGGGAGAGAATTGTTCCTGGGCTTGTCCTGGCTCCTAAAGGCCACCCACATGTCTTGGCTCATGGCCCCATCCCCATCCTCAAAGCCAGCAATGGCCTGTCAAGTCTCTCCCATCATGTGACTGACCCTGACCCCTCGTCCTTCATTCTATGAGGATCCTGTGATTATACCAGGTCCCCTGGACAACTCAGGCTTATCACCTGTCTCAAATCCCCTGAATTCAATCACATCTTCGAAGGTCCTTTGCTGCAGAGGGTAACGTGCTCGCTGTTCCAGCGATCAGGGTGCGGGCCACTTTGGGGCCATTACTCTGAGAAGCACAGCCTGGCCCTGACTGGGAATTGTTTCGGGCAGGCTGGAGGCCTTGAAGAATTGGGGGAGAGCCCCCTGGGGGCACCGGTGACCCCGACCCACGCGACTGAGAAGCAGCCGCTGGATGAAGCTCGGGGGGCAAGAACCCCTTGTGGGGGTTCCTCTCCAGTTTCAGGGTACTGAGGGGGTTCCCCAGGGACCAGGCAGGAGTCAGAGGACAGGAAAAGTTTCGGGGCATGAACTTTTCCTGGAACCCGGGTCTGTGCAGCTGCCCAAAGCCCTGTCTCCAGCCTGAGACTGCCCAGCTGACCTGCCACGCACAGGCAGGCGAAGGGGGCCTGCCGGGAACCCGGGCTGCGTCGCCCCTCGGCCGCCATCTGCCTCCCTGCCCTGGCATGTGGGCGGTGCTTCCCCTCAGTGGTCTGGGTTTTCTCTGGCTCCCATTATCCTTTCAAGTAAATCTAAATCAGATCTGCGCCTTCTGGCCGCGGGCACCTGGAGTCCCAGCCCTGCGTCCTCTAATCTGACAGGTCAAGTGTTGCAGGCGCGGTGTCCCGGCATCTGCCAGCGCCACGGCTGGCCGCGCTCACAGGGCCCGCCCCTCGCTCTGCCTGGAAAACGTTCCCATAAGCACGGCACACGTACTTTATATCTGATACCTTCTTTTTTTTTTTTTTGCGGTACCGGGGATTGAACCCAGGGGCATTCTACCTCCGCGCTACACCCCCGGCCCTATTTTTTTATACTTTATTTTGAAACTGAGTCTCACGAAGTTGCAGAGGGCCTCACTAAGTAGAGAGAGAGAGAGAGAGAGAGAGAGAGAGAGAGAAACAGGGAGAGAGAGAGAGAGAGAGAGAGAGAGAGCTGAGGCTGGCCGCGAACCCGGATCCTCTGGTCTCCACCTCCCAAAGTACTGGGATTACAAGCGTGCGCCACCACGCCCGGCTATATCTGATACCTTGTAACTCTTCCCTCGTAGACCTTTGAGATGTGGCCTGCTCCCCTGCGAACACCAGGTCCCCTGAGGTCACCCCCGCCTCCACGGGCCTCAAATGCTTTTGTTCTGCCCCCCCCAGGATGCTCCTGCAGGTGGGGCCCTCTCTCCCCCTCCCAGGGCTCTGCAGGCTTAGTTCTTTGCAGGTGCCCAGCAAGCACCTGCAGACTCGCTACAGAATCACCGAGCCTCAGGCTGGCCAGGGGTAGGGGGTTCCTGGTCCCTAGATCATGCCCCCTCATCTGGCAGGAAGAAGGGGCCTAGAAGCTCTCCTGATCTGAGACAGGAATTGCACCCGACCCCATCCAACAAATAGGAGACCGAGGCTGGCAGACTTACAGGACCGACTGGGGTGACGGAGCCAGGCAGCGAAGGAGCCACAACCCAGACTCCCAGCCCCTGCGTCTGTCAGGCCGCCATCTCGTCCCCTAGATTCTCCCCCACCTGCCACTGTACTTTGCTTTGAAAGACACTCCACTCGTGTTGTTCTTGGGGTGCCATAAGCATCCTTGCTCCCCCATATTCTACCCGTGATAAGCACAGGATCAAGGAGGGACAGGGTCCCAGGCTCAGGCGGGCTGCCGCTGTGGCCGCGCCAGCGTCCTGGGGCCTGGCATCTTCCTGGAACAAACTGCAGGTCAACTCTCGGTGTGGCATTCAGAGACCCCCAGTTTACCGTCCCCACGCCACACCGGCCGCTGAAGAATCAAACGATGGGCAGGGCGCGGTTTACCTTTGGGACTCTGACGGGTGCAGACAGAATGACTGTCCTTGGCATCTCAGGCCTCATGAAAGGTACGGACTTAGAGTTCACAGTCGCCTCTGTGTCACCCCTGTGTCACCAAACACAACCTGCTCAAAGCCCTGGTCCTCCTGGTGCCTGCCATCATATCCAGGCCAGGCCCCTCCCCCTGCACAGTACTGAGCTGCTTCCAGCCCACTGGCCCTCCCTGGTCCTCCACGCCCAGGCTCACCAGGGCAGGACACCTCTCCTTCATCATCCTTGTCCACTGGGAATGGATCCGAAGGACACACGGTCCAGAGGAAAGTACGCGAGCTTAGGAGGAGGTCAGATCTGCATCCGGATGTCTGCTGAGTTCCTTCTCTGCTGTGAGACACCGGGCAGGTTTCTTGGCCTCTCTGAGCCTCAACTTCCTCATCTGCACAAAGTGGAGGATACGCCTGCCCGGCAGGGCTGCTCTGAGGCCTGGATTAGATGAGGCATATAGAGGAGGGCTGGCACAGAGTAGGACTGTGGCCCGTGACCCCTGGAACTCACCCGGGGTGGACCACCTCGGGTGGGTACTGGGCGGCCAGTGTGTGGTTGTAGGCAGCCCACAGGTGTGCCTTTCTCCAGGAAGTATCCACGGAACGTTCTCCAGCCAGTCCTGCCCCTCCCCCGCCAGGGGCTGCCCTCTCTCTTCAGGACCTGTCCCCCCGCCTCTGATTTTTATTGAAGTACAATTCATATACCATAAAATTCATCCTTTAAAAAGCACAATTCAGAGCCGGGCGTGGTGGCGTGTGCTTGTAATCCCAGTACTTGGGAGGCTGAGACAGGAGGATCCCGGTTCGCAGCCAGCCTCAGCTACTTAGTGAGGCCTTCAGCAACTCAGTGAGACCCTGTTTCAAAATAAAGAACAAAATAAGGGCTGGGGGTGTAGCCCGGAGGTAGAATGCCCCTGGGTTCAATCCCCACTACCGCAAAAAAAAAAAAAGAAACAAATAAAAGGTACAATTCAGTGGTTTCCAGTGTTCGCAGTAGTGTGTGGCCATCACCACCACCTAATTCCTGAATGTTTTCATCATCCCCAAAGGAGACCCAAGAGCAGTTCCGCCCACCCCTTCCTCCTTCCGGCCCTGGATCCACGGATGTATGCACGTCTGTGCAATCGCCTGTCCTGGACATCCCCATAAGTGGATTCACACAATGCCGTCCTTCTGTGCTCGGCTTCTTTCATTTACTATAATGTTTTCACAACCATAATGCTTTTAAGGTCCATCCATGTCGTAGCATGTGTCGGAACGCCATTCCTTTTAAGAGGTGAATAATATTCTACTATTATACACAATAATAGATTATACTGGATAGACGACATGTTGCTTCTTCATTGACCCACTGAGGGGCATTCGGGTCGCTGCCACCTCGGGGCTGTTCTGAATTACGCTGCGAGGCAGATTCGAGCCGCGTGCTTGCGTGAGCATATGTGTTTGTTCATTCGCTTCTACCTGTGAGTGAAACTGCTGGGTCATATGGTAACTCTATGTTTAAATCTTCCAGGAACTGCCAGACTGTTTTCCAAAGAAGCTGTACCATTTTACATTCCCGCCAGCAGTATCTGAGGACTAATTTCTCCACACCCTTGCCAAAACGAGTACTTTCGTGTCTCTGATGAGAGTCAGCCTCGTGGGTGTGAAGCGGTGTCCCCCGTGGTCTTGATTTACATTTCCCTGATGAGGAGTGTGCTGAGCAGTTTTTCACATGCTCATCGGCCAGTTGTGTCTCTCCGTTGGAGGAATGTCTATGCAAATCATTTGCACAATTCTTTTTTTGCGATACTGGGGATTGAACCCAGGGGCGTTCTACCTCCGAGCTACACCCCCAGCTCTATTTTTTGTTCTTTATTTTGAAACCGGGTCTCACTAAGTTGCGGAGGGCCTCACTAAGTAGCTGAGGCTGGCCGCGATCCTGTGATCCTCCTGTCTCAGCCTCCCAAGTACTGGGATTACAAGCGTGCGCCACCACGCCCGGCTCATTTGCACCCTTTTAAATTCTTTGTCTCCTTTTTTATACTTTTGCTGGTGCATTGTAATTATACCTCACAGTGAGCTTCAGAGTGACACATTCATACGTGCGCACAGCACTGGGTGCGTTTCCCCCACATCCCAGCCGTGCCCTCCTCCCTCCCTGTATGTGTTAGTGAGATGGACAGTAATGTCATCACGTGTGGACATAGCATCATTTGAACTCTTCCCTTCCTTTGGGAACTTTTTCCCTTCCCCACCTCCCTCCCCCAATCTCTTTCCATCAGTCTACTGGTCTCTTTCCTCATTTATCTGAAGTTGTCTTCTTTTTTTATTATTTATTTTAGTGTGTGTGTGTGTGTGTGTGTGTGTGTGTGTGTGTGTGTGTGTCTGTGATACTGGGGATTGAACCCAGGGGCATTCTACCTCTGAGCTACACCCCCAGCCCTATTTTTTGTTCTTTATTTTGAAATAGGGTCTCACTAAGTTGTGGAGGGCCTCACTAAGTAGCTGAGGCTGGCCGCGAACCAGGGTCCTCCTGTCTCAGCCTCCCCTCCCGAGTACTGGGATTATAAGCATGCGCCACCACGCCTGGCTGTCTTCTTTTTTTTTTTTAAACCTACTTTTTAAGCTATAATTGGTATACAAAAAGCTGTACATATTCAGTGTATACAACTTGATGAGTTTGGAGGTAAGTATATCCCATAAAATTATCACCACGATTCATGTCACGCACAAACCTATGAGTGCCTAACCTGTCCTCTTGCCCTCTTATTATATCATCATTATTATTTGTGTGTATGTGTGTGATAAATAAAAAAATCATTTATTGCCAGGCATGGTGGTGCATGCCTGTAATCCCAGTACTTGGGAGGCTGAGACAGGAGGATCACAGGTTCGAGGCCAGCCTCAGCAGCTTAGCGAGAATCTCAGCAACTAAGGGAGACCTTGTCTCAAAATAAAAAATAAAATAGGGCTGGGGGTGTGGCTTGGAGGTAGAATGCCCCTGGGTTCGATCCCTAGTATAAAAATGACACTTATCAAAAGATCTGCCATTTTAGCAAATCTGTAGGTATACAGTACAGTATTATTAACCGTAGGTACTAAACTGTAAAACGGATCTCTAGGATTTCTTGCCTAACTGCAACTCTGTACGGCTTGACTCATACCTTCCTTTCCTCCAGCCCCAGCCCCAGACATCACCATTTCACTCTGGCTCTATGAACTGACTATTTTAGATTCATCAGATACATGGTGTGACAGTTGATTCTGGGTGTCACCTCTACTGGATTAAGGGGTCCATAGATAACTGGTAACGCATTATTTATTCTCAACTATTGCGTTGACTAATGTCAGCATTTCAGCAGGGACCTGGGTGGAGGAGAAGGCACAGGGAGATCCGACTCTTGCCCCCTGCGCTGCAGCTGGGACGTCCTTTTCTCCCGCCCTTGGAATCACAGCCCCAGGTTCTCCAGCGTCTAGACCCAGGGACTCACATGCACGGGATCCTGGGCCGCAGGCCCCTGGCCTTAGACTGAGAGTCACACCACTGGCACCCCCCGGGCCTGAGGCTTTGGGGCGTGGACTGAGCCACACCACAAGCAACCCCGGGTCTTCGGCTGTCAGATGGCCTGCGTGGGACTTCTCCATCTGTTTACTTGAGCAAGTCAATTCCCCTAATCCATCCTTCTCTTTCTGCTCTGTGTCCTATCAGAACACTGATGAAACACGGTCAGGACAAAGGGTACTGCGCGGCCTGTGCCGCTCTGTGTCTGGCTTGTTTGGGGGAGCACCGTGTCCTCCGGGCTCATCGTGTCCTCTCTTTTAAGCCGAATGGCATTCCGTTGTATGCACATACCACGCGTTTGTCATCCACAAAGCCACCAGAGGGCATTTGGGTGGCTGCTGTGTTCGGGCTGTTGTGAATTATACGGCAATAACACAGTGTACAGGTGTCTCTTTGCGATCCTGATTTCAATTCCGATGCATAAATATCCAGAAATGAGATTGCTGGGTCCTATTGCAGTTCTATTTAAAATTTTTTGAGGACCTCCATACTGTTTTCCATAGTAATCCTACTAATTTACATTCCTACCAGCAGAATCCAAGGGTTCCCTTTTCTCCATATTCCTACAAGCATTTGTTCTATCTTTCTATCTTTCTATCTATCTATCTATCATCTATCTATCTATCAATCATCTATCTATCATCTATCAATCATCTATCTATCATCTATCTATCTATCTATCTATCTATCATCTATCTTTACATTCTAACAAGTATGAGATGACATGTCATTGTGGTTTTGATGTGCATTTCTCTGATGATTACTGGTTGTCCTATACCTGTTGGCCACGTGGATATCTTCTCCGGAGAAATGTTTACTCAGTTCCTTTGCTCATTTTGAAATTGGATTATTTGGGGGGTTTTGCTATTGAGTTCTGTATTGGACAGGGTTCTCTAGATTAACAGAATACACAGAATGAGTATATTTGAAAAAAGGGATTTATCAGATGGGCTTACAGTTTGAAGCAATGTAGTCCCAGGTTCTGACTGCACGTGGAGAGTCAGAGGAACCAGTAGCTGGTCGAACGGTCTAAGAGCTGGAGTCTTAGGATCGGAGCAACCACTAATTCAG
>PVJS01007197.1:0-44432 GCA_004027185.1 Glis glis | reverse complement strand
AAAGGCGAAGCCGGCGGCCGCCGATCTCAGGCGAGAGCAGATGCGTTTTCCTCGGAAAGAGTCCCACGCACTCTATGCGGCTTCTCCCTCTTTATCTAAGTCCGCACCTATCAGAATCCTGCTGCCTACATTCAGGGCAGGGCTTTCTGTTTAATCTGCTGTTATACACCCAAAATCACATAATCTTGGGTGTGTCATGATCAGGTCAAGTTGACAACCTAGACTGACTATCACAAGTTCCCTCTATAGTTTGGGTATTCGCCCTTTATCAAATACACAATTTCAAGTCTCCGCTCCCCTTCTGGAAGCTGCCTTTTCATTTTGCTGATTGTTTCCTTCGTTGAGCAGAAACTCATTAGTTTGATGGCATTCCACTTGTCCAATTTTATTTTTGCTGCCTGCGTTTTTGGTGTCATATCTAAGAAATCATTGTCAAGACCAATGTTAAGCCAGGCACTGTGGCTCATGCCTGTAGCCCCAGTACTTGGGAGGCTGAAACAGGGAGATCGCAGGTTGGAGGCCAACCTTGGCAACTTAACGAGACCCTGTTCCAAAAGGGGGTGGGGCTGGGGATGTAGCTTGAAGGTAGAATCCCTCTGGGTTCAATGCCCAGTAACACACACACACACACACACACACACACACACACACACACACACCAATGTTAAGAGGTTTTTCTGTATGTTTTCTTCTAGGAGTTCTATGGTTTTAGCTCATACCCTTCACCTTTTCATCCATTTTGATTTGTGTTTTGTGTTTTGTGTGTGCTATTGGATAAGGATCCGGTTTCATGCTTCTGCATGTGGAGACCCAGTTTTCCCAACACCATTTATTGCAGAAACCATCTTTTCCCTGTCATGTATTCTTGACACTGTTGTCAAAGATCAGTTGACTGTACATGCATGGGTTTATTTCTGGGCTCCCTATTCTGTGCCATTGTTCTAAATACCTATATTTATGTCAGAATCGCACTATTTTGATTATTGTTGCTTTGTAATATATTTGGAAATCAGGAAGTATGAAGATCCCAGCTTTATTTTATTTATTTATTTATTTATTTATTTAGCCCAAAATTGTGCTGGTTATATGTGGTAGTTTGTGGTCTCATACAAATTTTAGAATGTTTTAAATTTCTATAAAAGACACTATTCAGATTTTGATAGGGATTTCATGGAATCTTTAGATCATTTTGGGGTGTTTGGATATTTTAACCGCCTCATTTTTTTCAACTCCATGGATACAGGTGTCTATTTATTTGTTTCTATTTTAATTTCTTTCATCTGTGTTTTATAGTTTTCAGTGTACAAGTCTTCCATTTCCTTGATTAAATTTATTTCTAATGGTTTATTATTTTCAATGCATTTCATTATTTTTGATACTATTGTAAATGGGATTGCTTCCTTGACCTCCTTTATTGGATAGTGCATTGCTATTGAATAGAAATGCAACTGATTTTTGTATGTTGATCTTGTGTCCTGCAACTTCTCAGGACTCATTCCCTCCATAGTTCTGAGCAGTCTTTAGGGTTTTCTATGTATCAGATCATGTTATATGCAAACAGACCATAGTCTGCTGATTCCTTTCTGGCTTGGATGCCTTCTATTGCTTTTTCTTGCCTAATTCCTCTGGTAAAGATTTATAGTAATGCATTGAATAGAAGTGGCGAGAGTGGGCATCCTTGCCTTCTTCCAGATCTTAAAGGAAAAGCTCTGTTTTTCCACCATAGAATATGATATTAGCGGTGGGATTTTCATGTATGACTTTTACAGTGTTGAGATACGTTCCTCCTACGCTTGTTGCAGGGTTTTTTTATTTTGAAAGGGTGTTAAATTTTGTCAAATGCTTTTCTGCATCTGTTGAGATGATGGTACACTTTTTTTCTCTATTCTGTTTATGTTTTTATCACATTGATTGATTAGCATATACATGCATCCTAGGGCAAACCCCACTTGGTTGTGGTATATAATCTTTCAAATGTGCTGTTGAATAAGCTTTGCCAATGTTTTATTGAGGGTTTTTGTATGCCGGTTCATCAGAGACATCGGTCCATAGTTTTGTGGTGTCTTTGCCTGCCTTTGGGATCAGGGTGATGCGGGCGTTGTCATGGGGAGACACGCTAATTCTGTGGGTCCTTGGCCTCCATGATGAAAAAGAATTTCAACACATGCCATCAGAAAAAAGCAAAGGTTTAATTCCAGAAAGGTGGGGGGGGCATCTCAAGAAGGGAAGAGGAGTCTCTCTGCATGCGTCCATCCATTCAAGCAAGCAAGAGAGAGTTTTGTGGCCTTCTCAGTTCTTTTATAGGAGTGGGCAGAGAGGGTCGCGCAGTGGAGGGCAGGAACGCCTCTTAATCTTCAGGTTTCCCTGGCAACTGATGAGTGGAGGCTGGCTGGTGTCTGACCTTGTCCTCATTGACCCTTTGTTTCTCAGGAATGTCAGGTGTGGAGTGTGGAGAGGAGCCATTGTGATTAAGGGTGTGGGCTCATTAAGGCTTCAGCCTGACTGAATACACCCTATAGGGTAGAGTTAGATTATGAACTTTCAAAATTTTAAATCTATATTTTTTCTTCCCAATGTCTCCTTTCTGCCTAATATTTTTTCTATCCTACCTCAGCCTCATAAAATGAGTTTGGAGCTGGGCGTGGTGGTGCATGCTTATAATCCCAGTACTTGGGAGGCTGAGACCTGAGGATCCAGGTTTGCGGCCAGCCTCAGCTACTTATGAGGCCCTCTGCAACTTGGCGAGACCCTGTTTCAAAATAAAGAATAAAAAATAGGGCTGGGGGTGTAGCTTGGAGGTAGAATGCCCCTGAGTTCAATCCTCAGTACCGCAAAAATAAATAAATTAATTAATTAATAAATGAGTTTGGAAGTGTTCCCTCTTCTATATTGGGGAAGAGTTAAAGAAGGATTGGTATAAATTCTAATTCTTTTCTTTTTTTTTTTTTGTGGTACCGGAGATTGAACCTAGGGGCATTCTACCTCTGAACTATACCCCCAGCCCTATTTTTTATTCTTTATTTTGAAATAGGATCTCATTAAGTTGCAGAGGGCCTCACTAAGTAGCTGAGGCTAGCCATGAACCCGGATCCTCCGGTCTTAGCCTCCCAAGTACTGTGATTACTAGTGTGCGCCATCACGCACAGCCTAAATTCTTCTTTAATTGTTTGGTGAACTTCACCTGTGAAATCACCTGGTCCTGCATTTTTCTTTGTTGAGAGATTTTTGTTTACAGATTCCAACTCCTAAGCCTAGCATTGTTGTGATAGTCAATCTAGGTTGTCAACTTGACCTGATCATGACACACCCAAAATCATGTGACTTTGGGTGTGTAACAGCAGATTAAACAGAAAGCCTGCCCTGAATGTAGGCAGCAAGATTCTGATAGGTGCAGAAGCTGCATAGCGCACAGTGTGACTCTTTCCGAAGAAAATGCATCTCCTCTCACCTGGGATCGTCGGCCTCCGGCTCATAGAACTGGAACTTCGCCGTTTCTCTGAAGAGCTTCTTGATCTTCTGCCCTCGCCTGAGATCTTTGGCCTCCAGCCCTTCAAACTGAAACTTCACCATCGTTTCTCCAAAGAGCTTCCTGATCTTCACGTCTTGGACTGGGACTGAATTAGTGGTTGCTCCGATCCTAAGACTCTAGCTCTTAGACCGCTCAACCAGCTACTGGTTCCTCTGACTCTCCACGTGCAGTCAGAACTTGGGACTACATTGCTTCAAACTGTAAGCCCATCTGATAAATCCCTTTTTCAAATATACTCACTCTGTGAATTCTGTTAATCTAGTGAACCCTGTCCAATACAATTGTGGTGCAGGTCTGTCATCCTAGTGCTTGGGAGGCTGAGACAGGAGGAGTGCAGGTTCAAGACCAGCCTCAACAACTTAGTGAGACCCTGTTTCAAAAATAAAAATAATAAAAAAGGGCTGGGAGTGAAGCTTGAAGGTAAAATGCCTTGGAGGTTCAATTCCCAGTACCTCCCGCACCCCACAATTCATTATTGGTTTGTTCAAGCTTTCTGTTTCCTCTTGATTCAGTCTTGGCACCTTGCATATTTCTAGAAATTTATTCACTTCTAGACTATCAAATATATTCAGGTAGTGATTCATAAGAATTCCTTACGATCTTTTTAAAATTTCTATGGTATCGTTTGTATAGTCTCTCATTTCTGATTTCATTTATTTGAGTCTTCCCTGTTTTTCCTTAGGCTACCTAAGGGGGTTTGTTAGTTTTACGTTTCCAAAATGCCAACTCTCGGTGTCGTCGATTTTCTGTCGTCTTGCTGTCTATTCTCTACTTCAGTCACTGGTCTCCTCACTCTTGTCATTTCCTTCTGAGGAGAAGGCTGTCTGCTCTCCTTTTTCTCGTCCCTGTGGTGGGGTTGGGTTATTTGAGGTCTTTCTCCCTTTCTCACATGAGCATCTATTGTTGTGAGCGCCACGCTCATCGCCGCGGCGTCCCGGGAGCTCTGCCGCATGGTGTTTCCATCTTCCTCTGATTCGAGACATTTTCTAATTTCCCCTCTGGATTTCCCTTTGGCCCGGCGGTTGTTCAGGGGAGCGCTGTTTAATGTCAATGTGCTCCTGAACTTTCTCATTTTCCTTTTGTTAATGATTCTAGTTTCATTCCATTGCTGTTGGGAAAGACACTTGGAACGCTTTCGATCTTCTTAAATTTGCTAAGTCTTCTTTTGTGACCTAGAATGTGATCTAATCTGGGGCACGTCTCCTGAGTGCTTAGAAGAATGTGCCTTCTTCGACCATGGCTGCAGAGCTCTGCCTACGCCTGTTAGGTCAGGTTGGTCTGCGATGCTGTTCAAGTCCACTGTTCCTTTATTGAGTTTCTGTCTGGACAATCCATCCATTGTAGAAAATGGGCCATTGAAGTCTATATAAAATGTTGTCTATCTATGTCTGTCTAGGTTTTCTGTTATAAATAAAGCCACCCCTGCTTTCTCGAGGTTACCATTTGTATGAAATATTTCTTTCAGACCTTCAGGTTCAGTCTATATGCGTCCTGAGATGAATCTCTTGTAAGTAGCAACAATTGGATCTTGTTTTGGTTATTCACTCGGCTACTTGCTGTCATTTTATTGGTGAGCTAATTCTGTTTATGTTTTGAGTAATTGGTATTAGGGAAGGACTTACTGTTGCCTTTTTGTTCATTGTTGTGTTAGTCACCTTTCCGTCCCTGTGACAAAATTCCTGAGATAATCAACTTGTAAGGAAGAAAGGTTTTATTTTGGCTCACAGTTTCCATTCATGGATGGCCCGTGATGAAGCACTATATCATGGTGGCTTGGCAGAGGAGATCTGGTTCATTTCATGGTGAACAGGAAGCAAAGAGAAAAAGGAAGGGACCAGGATCCTAATATTTTCTTCAAGGACATGCCTTCAATGACCTCGTCTCCTTATACTAGCCCCCCCCCCCCAAAGGCCCCATCACCTCCCGAGAGAATCACCAGCATTACTAGCTGGCAACTAAGCCTTTGGTGTATGAGCCTTGGGGAGTATTTAAGATCCACACTACACCCTCAGCCCTCTTTATTTTTATTTTGAAACAGGGTCTTGCTAAGTTGCTGAGCCTAAACAATCTTGAAAAAGAAAAATAAAGTTGGAGGACTCATACTTCCTAATTTCAAAAGTTACTACAAGCTACAATAATCAAGAGTGTGGTACTTGTATAATAGACATATAGATTAATAGGATAGATCTGAAGGTCCAGAAATTAGTCCTTACATTTATGACTTTTAAGAATAGTACTAAGAAAAATCAATGAGGCAAATAACAGTCTTTTCAACAAATGGTGCTTATAGAACCAGATATACCTTTATAAGAGCTGTAGAATGCAGGTGAAAGGTTGCAGAATCCTGGTGGAACACAGAAATGATAAAGAAAATGCATTGGAAGGGTAAAAAGAATAGTTTCACTTGGCCTGCATCACCTCTCCTGCAGATTCACATGGTGCTGCACCAAGAGAGATTCTGTTGGCCTGTGAGTTCTCCTGTGGGAAAAATCAGAGCAAAGTAAAAGTCCAACTTCTCCAGCCTTCTCAAAGAGAGTTTTGAAAGCAGTAAGAGAGCCGGATGTGGTGGTGCGTGCTTGTAAATCCCAGTACTTGGGAGGCTGAGACAGGAGGATCACAGGTTCACGGCCAGCCTCAGCTACTTAGTGAGGCCCTCCACAATTTAGTGAGACACTGTTTCAAAATAAAGAATTAAAAAATAGGGCTGGAAGTGTAGCTTGGAGGTAGATTGCCCCTGGGTTCAATCCCTAGTACTGCCAAAATTAAAAAAAAAAAGCAGTAAGAGAAAAGTGACTTATTATCTACAAGGGGATTTTAAAAGGCTATAAGGAGATTTTGCAGCAGAAATCTTGTAGCACAGGAAAGAATGGGATATACTCAAAGTACTGAAGTAAAAAACATGGCAATGAAGAACGCTATACTCAGCCCAACTGGCATTTTAAAATGAAGGAAGATAAAGGCTTTCTCTGACAAACATAAACTGAGAGGGTTTGTCACTTTAGAAGAAGTGCTGAAGTGGTTACTTCCGGTGAAATGATAAGATGCTAAGCAGCAACTTAAAAGCATATGAAGGTTAAATCTCATTGGTGAAGATAAATGTATTGAAATACAGACTAATGTAATACTGGAATGGTATTGCATAAATCACATTTAACCCTAGTATGAAAGTTAAAAGAAAAATTTCAGCCACAAAAATGTGTTAATGGGCAAATAATATAAAAAGAAGTAAGCTCTGATATCAATCAATAACATAAAGCGCACGTGTGTGAGGGGACCTACAAAGTATAGAGTTTTTGTATATGATTGAAAACAAATTATTGTAAGTTTCGAACAGACTGTTATAACTATAAACAATTTTATGCAATTGCATTGATTCTGTATCGATTTGGGGAGTGTTGCCATCTTAACAATATTAACTCTTAAAATCTGTGGACATGACATGTCTTTCCTTTTATTTAAGACTTCTTTAATTTCATTGATGATTTGTAACTTTTAGGGCACAAGCCTTACATATTTTCTATGAAATTTATTCCTATGTATGTATTATTCTGGCCGGCATTCTCACAGCTGTAATCTAAAGACTCGACCACGTGACTTAGAGGAAAGATTTATTTTCTTATGGTTTCGGGCTCAGTCCATGTGAGGCCCGGGAATGCTGATCTCAGGGCATGGCGACAGGTGGCTGAGAGAGGGAGAGCACATGAGAGGTGCTCCTCACATCATGGAGGCTGGAAGCAAGAGAGAGAGAGAGCAGGGGGAGGAGGAACAATATATACCCCCAAGGCCACATGCCCAGGGATCCACCCCTCCAGCCACACCCTGTGAGCTCATGCCACCATGCAGGTAAATCCATTACAATGGATTTGTCCCCTGCTGGGATTACAACCCTCAAGGCTCAATTACATCAACTCCAAACACCAATTTATGAGCTCTTCAAGGGGCCATTCTATATCTAACCATGACGTGGATTTTATCCTTTTTTATACTATTGCAAATGGAATGGTTTCCTTAATTTCATTTTTGGCCTGGTCTGTTCAGTGTTGCTGTAAAGAAATACAATTGATTTTTATACATTAATTTTGTATCCTGCAATCATACTGAACTCATTTATTAGGTCTAATAGTGTGTGTGTATATTCCTTAGAATTTTCTCTACATAGAATCATGTAATTTGTAAAAAGGGATAGGTTCCCCCCCCCCGGGTCATCTGAATGCCTTTATTTCTATTTCTTGCTTAATTTCTCTGGCAGAAACTTCCAGTACAATGTTGAGTAGAAGTGGAGAGGTATTCTTGTCTTATTCCTTAACTTTGGGGAGAAGCTTTTAGATCTGCATCATTTAACATAATATGAGCTATAAGTTTTTCATAGCAATTGATTAGCTTGAGAAAGTTCCTCTGATTTCAAGTTTCTTGAATGAAAAAACATGTAAAGGGACTATAGCGTGGTATTAGATTTTGTCAAATTCTTTTTCTACCTATTGCAATGATTATGTTTTTATTCTTTATCCTATTAATATGATATATTATATTGATCTATTGTAGCTGTGAAAGCAACTTTGCATTCTTTGGATAAATCCTACTTTGACAAAGTATATGATTCTTTTTATATAATGTTGGATTTGATTTGCTAGCATTTGGTGGAGGATTTTTCTGTCTACATATATTAATCAGAGATATTGATCTATAGTTTTATTTTGTTGTGATATCTTTGTTTGACTTTCGTATCATGGTAATACATTAAATAATCTGGGAGGTATTTGTTTCTCTTGTGTTGTATGAAAGATTTTGTGACCAATTAGAATTAATTCTTCTTTAAGTTTTTTTGTAGAATTCACCAGTGAAGTCCTCTGGGGTTTCTTTGTTAGAAGCATATTGCTGTTTTTGTTGTTGTTGTTATTATTATTATCACTTTCTTTGGTTATTTTTTTTTTTTTGCGGTACCGGGGATTGAACGCAGGGGCATTCTACCTCCGCGCTACACCCCCGGCCCTATTTTTTTATGCTTTATTTTTGAAACTGGATCTCACGAAGTTGCGGAGGGCCTCACTAGGTAGAGAGAGAGAGACAGAGACAGAGAGAGAGAGGAGAGAGAGAGAGAGAGAGATCGATTGATTCATCGATCGTGCGTGCGTGCATGCGCGCTGAGGCTGGCGGCGAACCGGGATCCTCCGGTCTCCGCCTCCCAAAGTACTGGGATTACAAGTGTGCGCCACCATGCCCGGCTTATCACTTGCTTTGTAATAGATCTATTCAGATTTTCTGTTCCTTCCCAAGTCAGTTTTAGTAGTTCATATCATTCTAGAAATTTGTATATTCCATGCAGGTTACTAAACTTTTTTACATAAAATTATTTATTGGATTTCCTCTCTCTCTCTCTCTCTCTCTCTCTCTCTCTGTGTGTGTGTGTGTGTGTGTGTGTGTGTGTGTGTGTGTGTGTGTTAGAGTGTGTGTGTTATTGAACCCAGGGGCATTCTACCTCTGAGCTATACCTCCAGCCCTATTTTATTTTTTATTTTGAAAACGGGGGTCACTATGTTGTGGAGGGCATCACTAAGTTCCTAAGACTGGCCAAGAACCTGCGATCCTCTTCTCTCAGATTCCCAAGTACCAGGATTACAAGCTTGCGCCACCACACCCAGCTTCCTTATTATCTCTTAAAAAATTTTTATAAGGTTGTATTTTGTAAGATTGGCATTAATGTCCTCTTTTATTCCTGATTTTAATAAGTTGTATCTTCTCTCTTTTTTCTTGGTGAGTCTTGCTAAAAGTAGGTCAATTTTGTCGACCTTTAAAAAGAACCAACTTTTGACTTCACTGGCTTTATTTTTCTATAGTCTATTTCATAATTTTACCTCTAATTTTTATTACATGATTTCTTATACTTGCTCTGGGTTTCGTTTACTCTTCTAGTTTCTTAATATTGAAGTTCATGTGATTCACTTGAAATCTTTCTTCTTTTTATCACAGGCATTTATAGTCATACATTTGTCTCTAAACATGGCTTTTACTGAATCCTATAAATTTCAGAGTGCCCCAAAACACTTGCACACACACATACAACACACACACACACATACCTCCTTGGCAAAGATGAAAAGACACATTATATTATTTTAATTGTGCAACCAGGCAGTTAACAAATCTGCCGTGGCCGTTATTCTATTTTCACGGAGCTGCAAGATGAGCCAGAGCTGAGAGCACAGACTTTTCTCGAGCACGCACCTAGCGTGCATATCGTCTTCTAGATTTCCAGGAATATGTTAGAGCTGCTCAAAACTCCTATGGAAATCTCATTCCCCAGTTTTACCTTTAAATTTGGGGGTTTTTCTAATTAATTTTTTTTGCGGTACCGGGGACTGAACCCAGGGGCGTTCTACCTCCGCGCTACACCCCCGGCCCTATTTTTTATACTTTATTTTGAAACCAGGTCTCATGAAGTTGCGGAAGGCCTCACTAAGTAGAGAGAGAACGAGAGAGAGAGAGAGAGAAAGAGAGAGAGAGAGAGAGAGCTGAGGCTGGCCGCGAACCCTGATCCTCCGGTCTCCACCTCCCAAAGTACTGGGATTACAAGTGTGCGCCACCATGCCCAGATCTAATTAATTTTTAATTAATTTATTGCCTCAAATTGTTAGCAGCTGCCTGGGCGTGCCATGAAACTCAACATTTGCCTATAAATGTTTTTAAGAAACAACTCTGGGGGAACATGCCTTTTCGTACCAGGTGAACTTTAAGTCAGACCAAATAACAACATCTGTGCAGGTGGGGTCTTCAGCGAACCGTCAGGCAGGTGGAGTGATGACAAGTCTGGTGCTGAGGCTTTGATGGGGCTTCTGCCTGTGTTTCTCCTCTGGTGGCTGCCAACCCACTAGTCTTCTCTGCGGTTGTGGGGAGTTGTTTTTCGTTATGGTTTGTATCTGGAATGTCCCCCCAAAAACTTGTGTGTTGAAAGCGTGGTTCCCAATGCAGCAAGTTTCAGAGGTGAACATTTTAGGCAATAATTTGAGAGTAAGGGCTGTAACCTCATCGGTGGATTTGATGAGCTAATCATTTGAGTGGATTTACTGGGTAGTAACCATTGGCAGGTGGAGCATGGCTGGAGGAGGCAGGTCACGATGGGTATGTCTTTGGGGACCATCTGTCCCTGACCACTTGCTCTCTCCCTCTCTGCTTTCTATCTGCCATGAGCCGAGCAGCTCTCCTCCACCACGCCCTTCCGCCATGATGTTCTGCTTCACCCCGGGCCCGGAGCAGTAGAGCCAGCCCACCACAGACTGAACCTCTGAAACTGTGAGCCGAAATCAACCTTTCCTCCTCTAAGTTGTTCTTGCCAGGTATTTTGGTCAAGGTGACAGAAAGCTGACTGATAGCCATTTTTGAGGCTACTATAGAGTGAGAGAGACAGGTATGGGCAGAGGGTAGGTTAAAATGCCACAAAGTTTGTTCTTCTTACCAAGATTCAATCATTCTGTTTGAATAAATGCTCCTAGGATTGCTGCAAGCCTCTGGTTAATTTCCAGAATTCTACAATAGTTGATCCTGCTATTTTTTGCTCACTTTCCATTGTTTTCAAGGAGAAAATTTTTGAAGGTCCTCACTCTACCGTCTCCCCTGACATCCTCCTGCCTGCCTCTGATTGGAATTCCTCCTAGCTTCCCAAGAGGAGGCCTGAGGGAGGCCTGAGGCAGAGCCCACTGGATGGCCTGAGGCTACCTTCCAGATTCCTCTTGGCCTCTTTTTCCATAGCTGTAAAAAGAGATGTTCAGCAAAAATGGTCCCAGACTGCTTTCTTGCTTCAAATATCCTGTCTCTGCCTTGCCTAGAGGCGTCTTGACAACAGAGCGAATCTTTTCATTCTCAGCATGCCCTACAGCAGTAGCGTTCAGACTTCTTCTCCACAACACACTTAGAAGTCGGGACCCAGGCCATGCATCTTTGCAGGTACACGAATTCACGTATGTTACAGATGGAACGAGGGTTCCATCAGGCGAGAGCTACTGCTTCAGGGACGTGCTACTAGTTTTTTTATCCCGCCTTCTTTCTTTGAAAAATATGTTGCTTGTTGTGGACCACTGAATTTACTCCCTGAAGCCATTAATGTATCTTCACCGACAAGTTGAAAATCCCAGCCCTAAAGGCGCCCAGTTTGCCAGACCTTGGCACCTTGACCTTGGACTTCCCAGCCTCTGGAACCATGAGAAAGACGTGTGTGTTGTTTGAGCCACCCGGTCAATGATGTTTTGCTAGAGCAGCTCAAGTGGGCTGATGTACCACCCCATCGTATGTCCCTAGATGCTCCCAGACCCCTGGCCTGAACACTGAGGAGTTCTTTGAATGGTTTTGAACACATTGTGTCTCCCAGTGAGGGAGACTTTCCTGGCCCCGTGCTTGTATGTGTGGTAAACATCCCTTTTTACTTTATAAGACTCTCGCATGGTCTATAACATGGGCTCCACCCATCAGGATATCTGCATGGCTACCTGGGGGGCTTCTTTGGCAAGAGCTGGTCCAATGACCCCTGACTGGAAGAGGGAGGACAGGGACGGTGGCCAAGACACCCCGGGTATCACTCAGGAAGGACCAGCACGCCTTTGCTGGAGCTCGACATCACTTGGATCAAAAATACAACCCAAGCAAAATCAAAGTTATGACAAAAAACATCCCCCTAAACTGCTTCAGCTTCTTGACACTTGGAAATGATGACATCTCTTCTTCCAAAACAAATTTTTTTTTAATTGACAACAGCAGAACTCAGAAGAAGGATCCATGATCTCTATGGGAGTTTAGCTTTCCAAGAGAAAAACTAAAATCTCTGAAATCTTGATCAGTGGTAATCACAGCTGGCTCCTTGGTGTGCGCCGGGAGGCCTCTCGAAGCCCGAGACATTTGGAAGATGTCGTATTTACCTAACACATAGCGCTTCTAATTGAGGAGCAGCGGATCCAAGAGCTGTGCGTGAGACAGACCAGATGTGAATCAGGCCAGGACACCAGTGGGACCGGGCTAGTGCAGGGCAGGGGCGCGTGGGGGATGATTCAGGGCAGGTCAAGTACGTCAGAGGGGTTGAGTGGCCCCCAACCCTCCACCTTTAGACATCTATGCAGAGGCTAAGTCCCTAACTCCAACTCTGCGAGGAGGGTGGTACATTTTGCAGCTGAGGAAACAGTTACGTTGAAGGAAGGGTAAGAAGAGCAAACTTATTTGTTGTTGTTAATAAAGAGGAAAAGGCAGCTGTCTCTTTACCCTCTCCTCCTTGGGCATCTCCTTGAAAAACACAGTAGGTCCAGCCTTTAGGTTTTGTTATGCCTCCCAACCCTTGGAGATCCCCTGAGAGTCTAACAGGCACGCAGATGGGTTCTCTGCCCGTAGGAGGTAAGAGAAGGGTTTGTGCTTCTTACACCACTCTACAGACACTCCGGGGATCTTGGGAACCTTGAGGGAGAGAACGCCTGGGATTCAAGGCAAAAACCTTCCCTTTGGAGAGAGAGTCGACCTCCACAAATGCTTTTACAGGGTACCTTGTCCTCAGAAGGCCACAGAATGGCCCAAGGTTCCCACAAACTCGCTCAGCACCTTCCAAACCTCTGAAGACAGGGTGGTGACCACTGTGTGCACAACCAGCACAATCATGCAGCCTGGCTTTGGTGGCAAGTTCCTTTAATGGCCACCAACTGCCCTTCCAACACCAAGTGGCTCCAATTATTATTTTTCACAGGGGAAGATACTGGGGATTGAACCTGGGGGCATTCTACCTCCAGGCTATGCCCCCAGCCCTTTTTATTTTTAATTTTTGAAACAGGGTCTCACTAAGTTGCTGAGAGTCTTGCAAAGTTACCAAGGCTAGCCTGGAACCTTTGATCCTCCTGTCTCAGCCTCCCAAGTATCAAATTATCTTTTAAAAAGGTATTTTTAGATAAGGGGAAGAAATTGTATATATCCACATGGTACATTTCTGGTGTTCTTTTTTTTTTTTGCGGTACTGGGGGTTGAACCCAAGAGCATTCTACCTCCGAGCTACACCCCCAACCCTATTTTTTATTCTTTATTTTGAAACAGGGTCTCACTAAGTTGCAGAAAGTTGCAGAGGGCCTCACTAAGTAGCTGAGGCTGGCCTTGAACCTGCGATCCTCCGGTCTCAGCCTCCCAAGTACTGGGTTTACAAGCGTGCACCACCACACCCGGCCCAGTGTTCTTAATTCCATTGCATAGATCCTTGCTCCTGTTGGAGCAAATTCCTTGAGTATTTCTTGTAGTGAAGTCTGCTGATCACACATTCTTCTAGTTTTTGCATGTCTAAATCAGTCTTCAATTTGCCTTTTTTTAAGAGATATTTTTGCTGGGTATAGAATAGAAAGTCAGTCATTTTTTTCCTTCCAGTATTTAAAGATGTCAAGCTATTGTTTTCTCACTTGTGTGGTTTCTGACAAGAAATCTGCTCTCATATTTCGCTTTGTGTATATAGTGGGCACTTTTTCTCCAGCTGCTTCTAAGATTTCGTCTTTCTCACTGGTTTTAGGCAATGAGATCAGCACGTGCCTTGGTATGCTGTCTTCATGTTTCATGAGCTTGGGGCTCATCAGCCTTCTTGGATCTTGAGGTTCATAGTTTTCATTAAATTTGTTACATGTTCTGCTGTTATTTTTTCCAATTTTTTTCCCTGTCTCCTCTCCAGTTCTAGGAACGTCTACTTTGCATACCCCAGCTCCCAATGCTCTGTTTATTTTTCTCCATCTTTCTTTTTTCTCCATGTTTTATTTCATATAGTTTGTATTACTACATCTTCAAACTAGCTAGTCTTTTCTCATATAGAGCTTAATTGTCTGCTAATTCCAGTGTGATTCCAGTGTGTGTGTGTATGTGTGTGTGTGTGTGTGTTTCTTTTATCTTAGATGTTGTATTTTTCACCTCTTGAAGTTTGACTTATATCTCCTTTTATTACACGTTTCTTTAACACACTCGACCTTTCCTTTAGCTTCTTGAACACAGAGAATAGAGTTATAATAACTGTTTTTGTATCCTGTCGACGAAGTCTATCATCTCTGGCATTTCTGAGTCAGTCTTGATTCACTGAGCTTTCTCCTATTTATACACTGTATTTTCCTGCTTCTCTGCATAGCTGAGTAATTTTTATTGGATCTCAAACATTGTAAATTTTACCTTGTTAGGTGCTGAATGTTTATACTCCTATAAATATTGTTGAGCTTTGTGCTGGGACATAGTTAAATTAGTTGGAGGCGATCCATTCACTTGAGGCTGGGTTTCAAGCTCTCTTAGGTAGGATCAGAGTGTCGTTTAGTCTAGGGGGACTTCACCCCACTCTTGGACCAGCTCTCTGCTGGGTACCCTCCCAGATACCCAGGTGCTGGGGGGCTGCCCAATGCTGGTGGGAACAAGCCCTAATCCCATCCTTGGGGGCGCCGTCAGCAGGTTCTTTGCTTCTTGTGTGACTCGCCCACACACGAGCCTATCAGCCCTTTGCTGGGTACAAGAGAGGGACCCTCTGTGCATCCCCGAAACTCCCTTGCTGTGCCTCTCTCTCTTCTCCTT
The DNA here is from genome assembly GCA_004027185.1 of Glis glis. Classification (NCBI taxonomy): domain Eukaryota; kingdom Metazoa; phylum Chordata; class Mammalia; order Rodentia; family Gliridae; genus Glis; species Glis glis. The sequence continues at coordinate 29,359 of PVJS01007197.1, read as the reverse complement.
CTTCTGCCCAGTGGACTCCAGCTGCCTTGGCCTCCTCAAACTCTCAGTTCTAGGTCCTCCACTCAGAAGGCCCACAGGCTCTGTCAGGGTTTTCCTCCCTGTACTGGGGGGGGGGGGCTGGAAACTCTCTGGGCAGTAAACTGCTGCAATCGCTGGTCTAGCTGTTTGTTTCCCAAGACTCAGGGATTACTGTCTTGAACTGACTTGAACTGTCTGACGTCCTATGTCTGAAAATTGTTGATTTCATATATTCTGTCCAGATTTTTAAATGTTTCAGGAGGGAGGGTAAATCTCATCTCCGTTATAATATCTTGGCCAGAGGTAAAAGTTCATCAGCTATTTACTGAACGTCAAGTATTGATGAAGCGCCAACGATGATTGGATCCGGGCAGACGTCTGCGCGTCGGGTGTGCCCTGGTCGTCTCTGCCCTCTGGGTGGGTGCTGAAGGAGAGAGGGGGTGGTCTGAGCCTGAAACTAAAAAAATAAGCAAAAGAAATCAGTGACTTATATACAGTGCATTGGAAGGTAGTAAGTGCTGGGGAAAAAAGAAGAAAACAGGCAGATTTGGGGGGTTCAGGAGTCATGGTCTATGGGGGCGTGAGTTTTTTAATGGGGCAGCCAGAGTAAGTCTTAGCAGGAAGGTGACATTTCTGCCTTCTCCCCCCACTCCCCCCAACACTAGCGGTTAGAAGAGCCACAGGACACGGGCCCCCTTCCTTGGAGAGGTCCCCTCCCCAGTCTTGGAGTCCTGGAAGCCCCCTCTCCTTCTAGGCTCTGCGTGCTGATCCCCGAGGCCGGGAGGCACAAGGAGGGAAAGAGTGACCGCGAGCTGCCTTCTCCAACGCACACGGCCCCAGGCCCCGTCCCAGCAGTAATTAATTGGTATACATGCTCTCTGAGTTGACAGATGTTTATTCTACAAAATCTAGGATTCAGATCCAACAAGAAAATGCGTTTTTCCTGGTGAGTGTCTGGGTCTGATCAGGCCCCGCGTGACTGGGGGCAGCTGAGCTGGACGCCTCATGCTGCTCACGGTCTGTGTTTTCCTAGAAACGCACAGTTTCCACAGTTGAGTCCATGGGTGTGCGAGGGGGGGTCCACGCCCAAGTGCACACATGAGCACTGTGGGCCCCTTCCCCAGCTCACCCTGGGAGATGCCTCTCTCAGCACCGCCTCTGTCTCTGGCTGGGACCCCTTCTCGCTCCCCCAGTCACAGCCCACCCCTGTGACGTGTGGATTCTCTGCCCTCCTGGGCTTCACAGGCAGAGTCCCCAACACGACCACACTCACGGCCACCTGCCCCAGTCACGCAAATGCCCCCCATCTCAGGCCAGCGTGACTCACTTTTCTATGGACTAAATGTTTGTGCCCCCCCCAATTCATGTGTTGAAGTCCTGGCTTCTAAGGTCACAGTGTTGGAGCCTTTGGGAGGTGACCGGACTGTCAGGGTCACTGCTATAACTCTGTGAAGAGTCCCGGGAGTTCCCCGGCCTGGGAAGGGAAGAACACCTCGGAGCCCCTGGGGTCCTTGGGTCAGTGAAGAAAAGAAGTTCTACACGCGCCAATCAGAGAAAAGGCAGAGGTTTAATTCAAGAAAAGGGAGATAGACGTTCAAGGAAAAACGCGGGCCACCTCGAGAATGTGAGAGCGGCAGCCCGGGTCTTTGCGACCCTATTCTTATAGGAAATTTGGGGGGGCATGGCTGGGGCATGTGGCTGGGGTGGAGGCCCAACTTCCTCTTAATCTTTGGTTTGACTGGTGGTGGCTGGGCGGTGTCTGATCTTGTCCCTCCTAATGGATCCTTTGTTAACTCAGTATCTCAGGAGTCTCAGGTGGGAGAGGGGCCATTATGATTAAGGGTGTGGCCTCATTAAGGCTTCTGCCTGACTGAACATACCCCATAGGGTGGAATTAGATTAAAAAAATTTTAAATCTATATTTTTCTTCCCAATGTCTCCTTTCTGCCTAATATTTCTTCTATCCGACCTCATCACAGACCATGAGGGGAGCCCTCATGACAGGGTTAGTCCCTTTCAAAGGGGACCCAGTAGCCAGGAGTGGTGGTGCACGCCTGTAATCTTGGTACCCAGGAGGCTGAGACAGGAGGATCTCAGGTTTGAGGCCAGCAGGTAACTTAGTGAGACCTTGCTTCAAAAAAAAAGGCTGGGATGTATCTCAGAGGTAGAACGCCCCTGGGTTTAATCCCCAGTCCATAAAAAGGGGGCCCTAGAGCCCTCCTACCCTGTCTTTACCATGTGAGGACAAAGAATCTCAGTCCACATCCCAGAAGAATCTCTCGTCAGAACCCCATCGCACGGGCACCTGACCACAGACTTCCAGCTTCCAGCACCGGGAGAGGCGCCGGCCTGGTTTACAAGCACCAGGCAGGCAGCACCGGCAGGCAGCACCGGCAGGCATGGTGATCTGTCCAGCTGACTGCCCATCCTCAGCTGCAGGTGCCTTACAGTAACCCTCCCTCCAGCGACTTGCCACTGCACCTGCCCTTTGGCCTAGAACCTTCTCTCCTGCAGACTATGCCCCTCCTGGGCTGTCTGGAGTCTATAAAGGACACATGAGAGGCTGGGACTTTTGAGGAGGAGACGCTTAGGAAAGGTGACCCACCATGGCAGGGAGAGTCCCCGGGTCCCCGGAGCCACTGCAGAGCAACTCCAGAGGTGAGCTGAACCAGGTGCGCCAGGCTCTCCCCACGTGCCCGCTGTCCCGCCATGTCACAGACCCAGCGCAAAGGGCTCAGGGGTCTCTGCTGTCAGAGGCCAGGGATCCCCCAATCCTCTGGGGGCATAGGAGGGACAGGACTCAGCCAAGAAAATAGGTGGGGGCGTGCACGATCTGTTCTTGTGGTGTTTGACCCTGCCTCATGAGTTGTTCTAAGTCTTTCAGCTTTTCAGTGGCACAAGAAGTTTCCTCAAACTTTTGTAAAACTTAAAGCAAAAAACCTCCAACAAAACAAGAAAACAAAACAAAACAAATCTCTGGCCTCCTCATTCCCTCCAGGCACAATTCATGAAGGAGGCAAGACACCAAAACAAAAAGCAACTCATGTGGAAAATCAGGCAGCCGGGGGTCCAGCTGCTGGAGCACCCTGTCCCTGTGCCCAGCTGCACCTGGGACGGAGGTGCACCAGCCTGCAGGGCCCTCCCCAGCCCCCAGGAATAAAGGGCTCCCCCGGCTGGCCCTGGCTCTCCAGGGCTCCCCCTACCTGAGCTGTGTTCAGCCAGGGGCTTAGCAGAACAGTTTAGCTCATCAGCATTACCAACAAAATTGCATACGCATGGCTGCCGGGGGTTGCACACGGCTGCTTACGGGAACAAATCAAGACCCTAGAAAGCCCCCGCTGCACCCCGAATGTGGCCTCCCCACCCACAGTTCTGTTGTGCGTCAGACCGTATGGGCCCCGGGTCTAGTCCACTTTTTGTTGTGGGTGTAAGGATGGAGCCAGGTTAGGGAATGATGTGGGATTTTAAAACAGCAGGCTGTGTGGACATCCCGGTCACAATCCTCTTTTACATGGCCACCACCAAGTGGCTTCCCATCCTCCCTCTACCCCCGCCCCGCCTCAGTTTCCTTGTTTGTCTAATTGTTCGTGGAGCCATTGTGCGGGGTTAAAATGCAGTTTGTAAAACGGTTGCATTGCTTCGTGATGGGAATATGATTTATTAACATGTGAATGGCCCCTGTCAGGGGAGAAATAAAGAGAATTTGACCTCGCTGGTTCAGCCTGGCCCCTCTCTTCCCCCCCAGGAAAGCTCTCTATTTGCCAGCTGGGCTTCAAGCTTTTTTATGATGCAGATTTGGGAGAGAAGGCACAAAGAGAGAGGTCCCCAGAGGGCGGGGGACCATGGAGGAGTCTGACTGGCTGGGCGAGTTCCAGCGCGCCCTTTGTTGTGGAGAAATACGGAGAATGGGCCAAGCAGAAAAGAAACAAAGAGAAAGCCAGGGAGGCCGGGGCAGCTAGAGCCCCAGAGCCGGGGAGGCCGGGGCAGCTACAGCCCCAGAGCCGGGGAGGCCGGGGCAGCTACAGCCCCTGAACCAGGGAGGGAGGCCGGGGCAGCTAGAGCCCCAGAGCCGGGGAGGCCGGGGCAGCTAGAGCCCCCGAACCAGGGAGGGAGGCCGGAGCAGCTAGAGCCCCAGAGCCGGGGAGGGAGGCCGGGGCAGCTACAGCCCCTGAGCCAGCCATGGGGGTTGTGGGGAAGGTGCCTGCGCAGGAGGCCGGACAGGCCAGAGGCAGGGAGGATTTCAGGACATCAGAGAGAGGGAAGAATCAGGAAGGAAGCCTGGGTGTTTGCTGAGATGTCGCTGGGGCTGCGCCGCCATGTTGTCTTAAGCGGGGCTCCCGCTGCCTGCAGGGTGGGGATTTCTTTTCTCCTTGGTTGCTGGCTGCTGCTTCTCTCCAGGCACGTCGATGCTGCTCCTGGACACATGGGTGCCCGGCTTCTCCAGGTTACACATCTCGGGCCACCCATTCCTCACCCAGGAGGAAGTCCCTGGTTTTCCCCACCCCTGCACCCCGGGTGCCACCTGAGGCTGATCATTCTCAGGGGACGCTGGCTTCAGAGTCCTGCAGTATGCATGCCAGTGATGGAGGGGCCAAACCAGCCCAGGGAACCTTTCCACACAGCGTGGGCCGTGTCAGGGCAAGCTCAGGGGTCCTGGAATGCAGAGAGGGCGAAGTCCCTTCTCAAGAGGCGCTGTCAGAGAGGGCGCTGGCTTGTGGAGTTCAGAAGGGCAAGGACCAGTTGGCAAAGGGACGGCGGGGAAGAAGCCCTGCAAGCATGCTTGGTGGCGGGACATGTGCAAAGGCCCGGTGGCAGGAAACCGTGCAGCATGAGTGAGTGTTCCAGCACACGCAGCCCCGAGGGCACCATGCTGCGTGTGAGAGAAGGGTTCCGCTTTCCCCCCAAAGGCCAGGGAGTCAAGGGAGGGTCTTCAGCCGGGGATGGTCAGATTCACAGGGTAATCGAGCCCACCTGGCAGGTGAGACAGGCATGAGCGCATGCGTGTGGACGCGTGTTCCAGCTCTGGGACACTGTGGTAGGATTTCTCCCCACTTCTTCCCAGTGTTCCTGGAGAAGTGGGGAGAAGTCGCAGGTGGGGTGGGGGTGCAGCAGGTGGCCTGTGGCTGGGTGAGGACCCGTGAGGGCCCAGGTTGCAGCAACAGCTGGAGGGAAGTGTATTTGCTCCTGCTACTGTCCGGCATGAAGCAATCGGAGCAGCCGCAGAGGGCAGTAGGCAGCGGGCAGGGCAGTAGGCAGCGGGCAGGGCAGTAGGCAGCAGAAGGGTGCCGGCTGCTCTCCCCCTGCCTGTGGCATCCTGGCTTACCTCCGCCCCTCTCATGCTGTCCGAGGCCCCCTGTGCTCACAAGGCCTGGGACTCCTGGAGCACCCGCCTCCCTCCCTCCACCCCTGTGAGCTATGCTGACCTGCCAGGGAAGAGGCCTCTGTGCTGTCCCTGTGGGCAGCACAGGCCTTGGCCAATGGGGTCCTGGGAAGGCTCAGCAGGAGGGTCTCCACCCCGGCCACCCGGCCACCTGGCCACCTGGCTGTGCATCCCAGTGTCTGTACTGCACCCTGCGGGAACTTCCAGCATTAAGACCGTGGGGGCAGGAGCGGGCTGTCCTGTGTGCCGCTCCCTGGACACACCTGCCGAGGCTCCTGGACCCGACCCCGTCGGTCTTTCCAGGAGGACAGGAGCAGGAGTGTGTCCAATATATTGTGTCCTTTGTCCCCAGCCTTGCCCGGAGCCCACTGGGCGCTCAGGAAGGGCCGCTGCTTCATGGTGGCCCTGGGGTCCCTCTGAGGTCTCAGTTGGCCCTGGGGTCCCTCTGAGGTCTCAGTTCTACCTCTGCTGACCACTGACCAGGGCCCCCCAGCCCTGCAGCCCCCAGTTGTGTCCTGGGTCTCCGCCCACCCTGCTGCTCCTGGCAGCCGCTGGGTGTGAGCCTCCCCCGCGAGGGCCCCCCGGGGGCTTCTGGCCCCGTTTTCCAGGAAACAATATCTGCAGGCTGGGACGAGCCTGGCTGGTTCCTGGAAATGGCCTTCCAAGAACTGGGAGGCGGGTGGAGAGGGAGGGGGCGGCTCTGGAGGGGCCTCTGGTCTCCCTCTAGGTACTGGCCCAGGTAGGCCACGGAGAGGGGCCTCGGGGCTCCCTGTGTCCCCAGTGTGGACGCCTCCACCTCCACCCTGCCCCTCTGCCTGTGTCCCCAGCTCGGCACCACCCCAGCCCCCTGTTTCTGGAGTGCCCGGCATGTTCTATCACAGGACCATCTGGCTGGGCTCCCCCACTGCCCGAGCGCCTCCTGCCGGCCAGCGTGAGGGCTGGGGGCTGGGGTCTGGGCTCGGGGACTGGGCCTCACCTCCTCTCTCAGAGGGAGAACGTCAGCCCACAGCAGGACTGTGTGAGCTGGCACACCAAGGTGCCACCGTGTTGCCAAGGGGATCTGAGCTCAGTCTAAGGGACTGGCCCCTTCCCAGGGAGGTACTGCTGGGCATGGCTCCCAAGGGGGGAGGGGTGGCACGGTACACAGGAGGGGGGTCTGGGGGAGGAAGGGGCCCCGCTGTGGCGCATGCTTGGCGGGGGGCTCTGGGGCTGAGGACAGTAGGGTTGGAACTGAGGCATGGCCCACTCCAGATAGACCCGCAGACAGGTGCTGCCAGGGACACACACACACACACACACACACACACACACACACACACACACTATAGGCACCGATGATGTCTTCACGTACAGATGTGCACCCCCAGGACCTGGTGCAGGACACCCAGCGATGCCCTGGGCTGCCTTCTGCTCTGGTTGTTCTGTTACCAAAAAAAAAAATAAATAAATAAATAAAAAAAAATCAAAGAAAGAAAAACAATAAAAGCATCGCAGAGCACTTCTGGTAAATCACATTACCGGCCTCTTCCGAGGGAGGCCGGTGAGTCACGCTGTTGTTTTGCTCTGGGGACTGTTTGCTACCTGGAGAACATGATGGCCTCTCCCAACGCGTCCGTGCACCTCCAGGGTCAGGGTCGCAGCCTGGGCCCCCAGATCCCGCACACCCTATGGGAGCCCCACCACTGATCCCAGTGATCCGCCGCCCAGCCTTCGGGCACAGCCTCCTCTGTCCAGAACCTTCTGCCCCTCACGCACTGGTCTAGCAAGCCCCTTTTCTCCTCTGTGCGCCTTCCCCGCCCTCCCTTCCCTAGAAACCAGGGTCCAGAGCAGCGTCCTGGGCCAGCTCCCCCCGCCCAGCCTGCGTCGCCCTCCGGACCCCGCTGCGCGCCTGAGCTCAGCCCCCCCAGGTGGGGAGCTTTCCAGCTGCCTCCAGGGTGACAGGTGCTTTCCTCCTCCCGCTCATTATCTCCTGAACAACATCACGTCGCATCTGCTCACGCAGCATCTTACGCTGTCTTCGGTGTCACAGGTCACGTGGAGATGACGTGAGACACGCAGGAGGAGATGACGTGAGACACGCAGGAGGAGGGTGTAGGGTCTATGCAAATACCACGCCGTTTCCCATCAGGGGCTTGAGCGTTCATGGATCCGGGGGGCCCAAGGAGGACACTGGAGCCAATCCTCCATGGATATCGTGCAGGGACTGTGCTTGGGTATCTGTCCCGGTCACCCGACACCATGCCTTCATTTTGTCCCCTTCTCTAGACTGTGAGGAAGGCTGGGCGGTCACCATCGTCTTTCTGGCACCTGCTTGCAGCCTGTGTGACAGAGACCGAGGCGTGGCTGTGGAGAGCAGGGGTCGTACCCCCGAGGGCTTGGCGGGGACGGGGCACTGGGAAGGAGTTGAGGAGCCGTCTGCATATGAGCTTCGTGCTCCCCGAGGCCCACATGACCAGTGGGGCTCGGTCACCCTAGATCCATCATCTGACACCTACTGTGACAGGCACCGAACTCTGCCCGGGTCGGAGGCCGGCAGCCCTTACTCAGACCAGGCGAGCTGCTGTCTGCAGCAAGCCAAGGAGCCCCAGAACTGCAGGCCGAGCACAGCACCCCAGCATGACCCCCAAGTTCAGGAGACCCAGGCCAGGAGAGTTGGCGGTGGGCCCCATTCATGAGGCTGGTGGAGCCGCGGTGCTCCCGGGGAGCACTGCACGGGCCATGCTGTGAGCCTCCACCCCGGGCCCAGCACTTGCTTGGGAGGACCTGCTGCCCCCTGCAGGTGGACGCCACACCAGCCAGGTTTACGGCCAGCCTGCCCGAAGCTCCCCGTCCGTGCACAGGCTGAGGCTCAGCTATGTGCCCCAGCTGTCCCTAGAGCTGTTACGAGAAGCGCTTTTATGAGATCCTGCATTTGCTGTTTGGAGGGTGTTGGGAACATTATCCATGTTCCACGTCTGGGTCAACTAGACAGAGCATCTTTCAGAGCCAAGGCCTGAACGGTTTTGCACTTCACAGAGCACTGATGACCACTCCCTGAGGTGGAGCCCTTCCTAATGATGATGTGCAGAGACCTCTGCTCAGCCACAGGACAGCTGTCTCCAGGGTGATGGGAAGGCCTCATACACTTTCCCCAGGGGTATCATGCATTCCCCGGGCACCCTGATGGGAAGAGAGTTGGGAAAACCTATTCTAAGGGCTACTAAAGACAATTGAGCTGAGCTCATTTCCCTTTTCACTTTGGCTGCCAGGAATCTCAGAGACAAATTCAAAACTCTGAACAAGCCCACTGTACGTGACCTATTGGCCTGCATATTAGTGCTTCTCCTTGACACTCAGTTCTTATTCTCATGTATATTTTCTCTGGCCTGGGAGCTTTTATATGTTTTTATTTCATTCATTTTTGCTATATCCTGCCTGGAGGCTGAGGTCTTCCTTCATAGAGCAAGGCAATGTTTGAGAAAGTGCATGAAACAGACCCAACTGCGGCCCCCGAGCCCCACACGGCCCCCCAGTCCCAGGAGCAAAATGAACCCCTGCTCCTGCTCTTCCCTGCGGCTCTGCGCATTCAGCCTCCTCAGACAGCGCCGTCCTCCTGGGAGGGCACCGGGGGCCTCTGGCCCATGGCATCTCAGCGCCCAGAGGGAGGCCTGGCCCTGGTCCTTGATTCCAGCGACACTGAAGCCCACACAGGCTCTCCCCACACAGGACGGGCAGCGGCGTGCCCGCCCCGGGCTCCAAGCGGGGCAGTCATAAACACGACATTGATTTATTATTATTGACCGAGTGTCAGCAGCTTTGGTTAGAGGTTTGGGGGACGAGGATGAAAACTGCGGACAACCGGATGCTTGCCCATCAAACCTCTCAGCAGTGTGGGCGCCGCCGCCCCGAAACCAGCCCGCCAGGCCTCCCCACGGGGCAGTAAACACTGTGGCCGGGGCCTCTGGGGAGCCGGAGCAGGCTCGACCACAGACAGGCCCCCAGCCGGCTCCAGAGTGAGGAAGAAAGAGCTGTTCAAGGCCAGGCTGGTGGAGCCCGGCCCCTTGCCCCACCTGTGTTTTAGGCCACGCGGGATCCCTGTGACAGGCCGCCTGCACACCAGCGCAAGGCGAATGTGCGTGTGTGCTCACACACACGTGCCCTGCACAAACACATGCAAACAGCCATGCACACCCTCACACAGGCATGCACTCACGTGCACACACGCAATACACACACCTGCTCACATGTGTGCACAGCCACTCGTGTACACACATGAAAATATATGTTCGCATGAGGGCGCACATAGACACACATGTGCACACTCACTCGCACACTCACACACACACTCCTGCACACAGCAAGACAGCGCTGGCTGCTGGCTGCTGGCTGCAGGGCTCATGCAGCTGTTTAATGCACACGCGCCCGGCTCCAGGGCGTGTTCCCAGCCTGCCTAGAGGAGCGGTCCAGGCCCAGAAGCCAAGTCTGGTTAAAGCTGTGCCTCGCTGTCAAATCACAACACGCTGGTAGCTAGAGGCGCTACCCAGAGAGCTGCGTGCTTCTCCCAGCTCTCTCATGGCAAAGCAAGAGCCAGCCATGAGCCCTGGTCCTCTGGGGCTGCCGGGAACCGGCCCTCCCCAGGGAGTTCACAGCCCCAGAGCCCAGGCGGACTCCTGCTCCCTCCTGGTGCCTTTTGCTCCTGCCCCTGGGGAGGGGGCAACGGGTAGGCTTGTCCTAGAAACAGATCACACGCTCTACCCCTGACCCCTCCGTGTGCCACGCCCCAGAGCACCCCACCCACATGGGCCTGAATCTTGGTGAACTCGACTGACGGCAGCTGATCAGGGCCGCCAAGGGTGGTAGAGGAGACCTCAGGCTGACTGCCGCACGCGTCCCTGGGGCCCTTCCTCTCCCTGCGTAGGGTGCACACATCCGAATGCCTCGTCCTTCGCGGGTGCTTTACGTAAACTCTGATCCTCACAGCCACCCCAAGGGATCATGCCCCATTTTACAGATGTGGGATTGCTGAGACTGTGAGGGGCAGCGCGCCCCCAAGGCCACACAGAAGGGGGGGGGGCAAATCGAGGCCCAACTTCTGCCCAGAGACCCCAGTCTCAGGCGAAGCCCAGCAAGGCCGCTTCTGCATACGGCCCTGAAGATGAGTTTGTGCTCTACGCTAAACAAAGTCCCCAGAACCTGACGTGGGATCGTGGCGGGCTCACCGGGTACCAGGGAACACCGGAGTCGAACCTGGACTCTGTGTGGTCTAGAGCCTGTGAAGGAAGGGCCGGACACCAGCTCCCGCTCTGGCCACCCAAGGCAGGCTCCCGGGTCCTTGGAGGGGAGAAGCCCTCCGTCTACCTGCGGATGTGAAAGGGGTATGACCCCAGGCAAGTCATGCCCTTCTTAGGGACTCAGGTTTGCTATTTGTAAAGTGGGTGGGGAGGACGGCATAGAACAAGGATGGCAGGAAAAAGGAGGAGAGGAGAGGGGAGGGCTTTGGGGACGCCAGCCAAGTAAGGGGATCAAGATGCAAAAGAGAAAACTGAACCTAGTGCCACCGATTCCAGGACCAAGGGTTGGAGCTGGATACCGGAGCTCAGGAGAGCAGAGAGTCCCCAAGAGGGTGGGCGCACAGGGGCGAGGCACAGGAGGACAGCACCCCAGGGCCCGGAGAGCACCCTGGCTGCAGAGGAAGGCACACCTGGCAGGGTGACCCTGACAAGGGGTCCCTCCCGCGTGGCATCAAGTGGCAGGTCTGCACCCAGAGCCCTGCCTGCTGCTGGGAAGGGGGGACTGTCCTCACGTCCCGGAGGGGACATCTGGGGCCCACCCGAGCAGTGTGACAGGGTGCATCCGTGAGTGTCTCTCTGTCTGCTGCGTGTGCGTGATGGGTATGTGTGTGTTTGATGAATGCCGTGTGTGTGTGTGTGTGTGTGTGTGTGTGTGTGTGTGTACGCACAGGGGTGCATGTGAGTGCGTGTGATTGCGTGTGGGCAGGGGGAGTGATGATGGACATTAATAGCAAGCCCAGTGCTCAGGCTGAGCGGTGGCCCAACGCCTGCCCTGGGCAGGACACAGGCCTCTCAGGCCCAGCGTCTCCCTGCTGGGGCTGGGTGGGGCCCGCTGGGCAGGGAGCCGCAGGGTGGATCGCTGCCAGGTCTCCTGGCCAGCACTGCCCCCCAGTGGCCACACGCAGCACCCAAGGGCCTGGGGTGGAGTGGACAGAGACCAACCTCAAGCCCCAGAGCGGCCAAGGCCATGGTGCCCTTTAGGCAGGGGCCCTGACCTCCGACCTTCCAGGAAAATGGCAGATTTCCTGGCCTGAGGCCTCCAGACCCACCAAGATGGTGTCTATCGCCTTCCAGGTGGACCCCCCTCTCCCAGGAGGGAGAAGCCAGCCCCCCCAGTTGCCCCCCCACCAGGGGGGCTCCAAGAGACGGAGCAGCCCCTCAGATGCACCCACCCGAAACGCCGCCCACCAGCTACCAGCTCTAGCCCAGACCTCAGCCGCTGCATCGGGGGAACCGGGGCCAGGGATCCGCGAGACGCAGACATCTTGTGTGTTGGGGACTTTAAGGAATGATCGCAAGGGGCTGGGACCTTCCCAGGGTATACCCCGTGACATCCCTCCACAAGGGACCCTCCAGCCCCTCGAGGACCGAGCGGTGCCTCCAACAGAGGCGGAAGGGTCACTGGAGCCCTCCCCCCTGGTCTTCCTCTCTGGAGGGCCCTGGTGTGGGGGGCCAGGGCTTGCCGACCCCGCACGGGGCGCACTCCCAAGTCTCTATTTCAGGAGAACAGGGCCTCAGGAGAAGAGTGCTCGTGAGTGACAGGCAGCTGGCCCTCGGTGGCCAAGGTGACAGCAAAGGCCCAGGGTGCCATGGCCCCGGCCCCGTCCACGCCACTGCCCACGCCTCCTGGTGCCACACTGCAGACCTGTGGTCAGCATCCGGGCCCCTCGCCCTGGTGGGGTCAGCACCCTGAGGGCAGGGCTGGCCACGGGCCTGGCACCGAGGAGGCGCCCTGTCAACAACGCCCCATGTCGAAGGCAGCTCACACCACCCCGAAAGCCCAGCTGCCCGCCACAGAGCTCCTACCTGTGTGCACATGTGGCTTGGCCCGCCCTCACAAGCCCCGCACAGCTCCGTGTCCACACCTGGGCACGCACCCTCCTGTGGCAGCCCTTGCGAGCAGGAATACATGTATTTCTGTATTTCCATATAACATACCAAAGTATATTCATATAATACCGAAGATGGAACTATAAATGAATGCAAGACTACATCTTATTACATTATTATTTAATTAACGGCAATGCAACCATACACCACATAGTGACGTTTCTGGTGAACGATGGTCCCAGAAGATTGTATCAGAGCGGGAAATTCCTCTCACCCAGCGACCTGCAGCGCAGCACGTCCCGCCCTGCCAGCCGACAAATCACAGGGGTGATTACACATCCTCACGCTCGATAATGATCACAAACCGCCATGTGCCTGCTTTACATAACGACTGTACCGTGCCCGTTGTTATTTCAGAGTGCACGGCAACTTATTTATTTATATTTATTGCAGTACCGGGGATTGAACCCAGGGGTGTTCTACTTCCGCGCTACACCCCCAGCCCTTTTTGGGTTTTTTTATTTTGAAACAGGGTCTCACTAAGTTGATGAGACTCTAGATACATTGCAGAGGCTGACCTTGGACCTGCCATCCTCCTGTCTCAGCCTCCCAAGTCCTGGGATTACAGGCGTGGGCCGCCACACCCGGCTCCAGTTTATCTTTAAAAACAGTTGATGGTAGAGCAGGCTGCTGGGTTGTGTCTGCAGCAGCCTGGTACTGTCGAGCTTACCACGTCTCTGGATAGCGTCATTTTCGCTTGGGCGTGATCTAATCTCATGTTGTTTTGTTTGCCATGGCCCAAGGAGCAACAGGCGAGACCAGCGATTGCACGCACATGCACACGCACACGCACACACACTTAGGGGTAACCTCCATGTGCAGTAGATTTTGCTATCTAGGTTGGTGTCCACACACTCTATGATACTGGCACAACGACGAAATTGCCTAATGACACATTTCTCAGAATGTCTTCCACACTTAAGGGATGCATGGCTGCATATAATTATATATTTTGGTTCCATTATATAACAACAGAATTAATTAATGGAGTGTGATATCGCTAATAAGGCTATTTTTAACATGTTCAATTTAAAAAGTAATAATGTGATATATACTATATAATAATATATAAGTATATATTTTATGAAAATATATACAATAAAAGCAAAGACAGTTGTGGACATGTGGGCAACTTTGAACGTGAACTATATGTTAGTTAAAATTGCTGCATTAAAGTCGGGTAATGGGAGCTGGGCGTGCTGGTGCCCGCCTGTCATCTCAGTACTTGGGAGGCTGAGATAGGAGGCTGGCAGACTCAGCAACTTGGGGAGGCCCTAAGCAACTTAGAGTCTGCTTCGAACAAAAAATAAAAAGGGCTGGGGTGTAGCTCAGCAGTAGAATGGCCCCCGGGTCAGATTCCCAGTACTGCACACACACCAAAAAAAGCTAGGTAATAGGATTGTGATTCCAGGAGTGTCCTTCGTCCCTAAAGACACGTGCTCCCGTGTTCTGGCTGCCTCAGCCTCCTGAGGCCATGCCCCAGGACAAGGCACATTGAGGCTTGGCCTCCAGCAGCAGGGAGAGCCTCATCGGGTACGACCCAACCGCCCCTGGGGCTCTAGACCTCAGTCCCACCCGCACCCGTGCACAGGTTTTAGGAGGTCAGCCGCCAAGTCCGGCCGCCAGTTGTCTTAACAGGAAAATAAATCAGAGGTACATTTCTGGAAAGGAGTGGGTGTCATTTTGGCCTCATCAGAAGTGGAAGGGAGGCTCCTGGGGTGAGACTTTGGTGTCTGGCCAAGGACGATCAGGCCTGCTGAGAAAAGAGGTCGGGGCGTCTGAGGCCAGAGTGGGAGGGGACCGGGCGTGGGCAGGTGTGCGGCGAGAACACGGAGGGAGGCCAGGCGGGGACCAGATGAGCTCTGAGCGTGGGCCAGCAGGCTCCAGGCAGCTCCAGGAACATCAATAATAGATGCGGCGACTGCTGACGAGGTTGGGTCTAAACCTTGGGATCCCAGGAACTCGGGGAGCCCTGTCGTTAGTAGAGGAGGGGCCTTCTGCCCCGGCACCACCAGACGCCAGGACCTGGACGGGTCAGAGGGTGTGCATGTGTGCAGAGAAGCAGGGGCACCTCTGGCCCCAAAACGAAGGGTGGAGGGACCAACATGAAGGGTTTCCAGAGCTACCAGATCTGCACAAGGCACCCTGCGGGCCACCAGGGCCAGGGTGACAGCTGTAGTCCTCTCTGTGCTAGTTTGTGGCTGTCAAAGCCCACCAACCCAGAGCCGCCGGGAAACCACTATCACGGATCATCTCGCGGGTCTGGGGGCTGAAGTTCAGGGTCCATGTCTGCAGGGCCAGGTCGCCTCCGGGACAGCCTCCTCTGGTCTCTGGTGGCAGCCCCTGCCTTCCACCACTGTCAACTCCGTTCTCTGCCTCCCTCGGCCATCACGTGGCTCCCGCCTGGGTGTCACCTCTTGTCCTACAAGGACAGCGGCCATATTTGATCTTGCAAGGGCCCAGCCCCTTCTGCTCTCCTTACTCATCCCAACTCATCCATCTGACACGACCCTCTTTCCAATTAAAGTCACCTTTTGAGGTCCTGGGGGTTGGGACTCTCTTTCTTGGGGGGAGGGGGAGGGAAGACATATGGCAGCCCATAATACTCCCCTGAGTCACTCTCTCCACCCTCATGGTTTTTTTAACTGAGAAAGCGTGTGTTGGAAACTTTTTGATGAATGAATATTCCCTTGCACAGTAGCTTCCTCAAAGGAGCATGTTTCTAGAAGGAGCCGGCCGCGCCTTGCAGCAAGAGCTGGCCCCGGGGAGCGAGCGCCCTGGAGGGAAGCTGCCGATGTCCGCAGAGCCGGAGTCCGGCCGCTCCCTCTCGACGCCTGCACTGGGCCAATCAGGGCAGGAAGGTCTCCGAGAGCGACCCCTGTGAGATGAAGCCCTGTCCAGCTCTCTGGAGCACTGGAAGGGGATGAGGGACAGGCCACCAGGAGCCATTCACCTACGGAGCAGATGGCGAACCCCAGGCCCAGCCAGCAGCACCAGAAGACCCCGGGCTCTCTCCACCGAGCAGGCGTCCAGGCGGTGCCAGAAACATCCCTGGCTGAAGCCATTCTTCCTCCCAACCACCTGTGTGGTTTCTGGAGCCAGAGCTGTGTCCGCCTCGAGCCTGTGTCCCTTGGGGAGGGCAGCTTCTGGTCCCTAACAAGTGTGCGGTGAAAGGCCACGCATTCGAGAAGAATCCAATCGTATCTACGGCGGACTGCGTCTGCCATGTGATTATCAAATATAAAGTTTCAAATAAACGACTTTGGCCCAAGAGTAGGCGCTGTCTTTTCTCAATAAACGAACCATTTCACAACTCCGCGAAAGGTTTCTGTCTGCTAACCGCTCTACAGGCGGCGCGTGACATTTCTGCTGACATTTTAACGGCTTCGGTCGGACTTGTGGCTGGTGAGCACCCACGGGCTTCTGGCTCATAAGCAACTTGCAAGAGGCACTTGGTGAATGGATGAAGACATCAGCAAACAAAGGTTGCTCATCGCAGGCTGCGCGGCGACTGTCCACCTGCCGCTGCCTCCTCCCTCAGTCTGTGAACTCCAGGAGATAAACAACTCCTGCCTCCTGTGCACTCCTCGAGCTTGCAGGAGGCCCGAGGCTCACCACATGCTTCTTCCTTTGTCTTTTCTTTTCTCTCTCTCTCTCTTTTTTTTCTTGTTGTGATGCTGGGGATCAGACCCAGGTCCTCGTGCATGCTAAGCAAGCGCTCGAGCACTGAGCTGCATCCCCAGCCCAATACACATTTCTTGATTGAAGGAATTTGGTGCATTATATCTATTTTATGCATGAATGAAACCGGTGCATTATATCTATTCTATGCATCCTATCACCATGATCCCAAGTGCCATGTACCAAGCCCCCTGATGAGGGGACCCACAAGGCCCGTGTCACTGTTATCTGTACCTAGAAACCCCGTGGCACTGACTCTCCATCACAGGGATTGGCAGGCAGGAGCGTGCCCGGGCCCCCGGCCCTGCTGCCTGGCATTGCTGCCCCAGGTTCAGGCTCGGCGTTCTTCCTCGGGCGCCAACCTGCCGAGCTCTGCCGAGGGAATTGCATGGATAACTGGGACCATGGCCGCCTGTGCTTGTTCTCAGAGAGCTCAGCCCTGGGAAAGCCCCAGGAGGATTGAAAGGTGGATCCAGCCATGGAGAAGCGGCAGACCCCTCTTCCCCTCCCAGAGCCTTCGGTCTTGCAGGCTGGTTTGTGAGCCCTGCAGGGGAGCCCTGGAGGAAGGAAGGGCCGGTTTATGATGAGAAGCTCGTGGCAGGTTGCAGGGGGCTCGCCGATGTCCTAGGACACGACTCAGCCCGGTCTTGGACAGTGGGAAGTAGCCGATTCCTGGACGCTCCTGGACATCTGCGTGCTCCGGCTACACAAACAGCATGCAGACTCAGGGTAGACTCGTGGCTGTGGACGCGTTGCCTCTGTAGTGGCCGGGGCTGCACGCCACCCCGCGGGTTCTCGTTCCACAGCTCGTTCTGCCCAGAAAACGGTTTATGGAAGGCAAGTGGCAGACATGTTACCATCACATCGCCAGACCCTCCACACATGTGCGACACACTCGTTATTATTATTTTTTAATGTGAAAGTCCACTTCAAAAGCCTTTAAATGAGTGAATAAGTTGACTACATACTCCAGCTTCCTAAAAGGCCCAGTTTCAAGTATACAAAAGCCGCTGGACTTTCTAGAAATGCCCTAAGGGGCTTGCATTTCACTCAGATCACCTGCGCGATTCCGACGGTGACAGGTGGGCTCCGCAGTCCCCACATTTGAGACCCATCTCCTGGGGACTGTCCTGACTCTCTGAAGCTTGTGTCCCTCACCTGTGGAAAGAGGAGGAAGAAGGAGCCCCCTGGGACGGGGCCTCGCCCCACGCATCGCTCGGACGATGCTCCAAGTCGCTGTGAAGCCGGAGGCCTCAGTGGCTGACACCTGCGCTTAGGAAGGAAGGGCCTGGCGGTGATCAGGCCTGCCCTTGCACAGGGGGAAACTGAGTCTCAGACAGGCCAAGCAGCCTCTGTGGTAGACTGAATCATGACCAGCCCCCAAAGATGCCCACGTCCTAACC
Source organism: Glis glis (assembly GCA_004027185.1). NCBI lineage: Eukaryota > Metazoa > Chordata > Mammalia > Rodentia > Gliridae > Glis > Glis glis. The sequence continues at coordinate 11,717 of PVJS01007197.1, read as the reverse complement.
CCAGGAATGTGACCATGGTTCCTTGCATGGAAGAAGGGCCCTCACAGAGGGGACTGTGTCACGGATCCCATGTCATCCCGGCCTAATCACCGAGCCCTGAGGAACGCAGAGATTCCCCCTGCTGCTATCAGAAAGAGACCAGAGGACGGAACAAGGGCCAGAGAGACGGTACGTGCTTGGCTTTGCGGATGGAGGAAGGAGTCACGAGCCAGGGAACCCAGGTAGCTTCTAGGAGCTGGACAAGTCCAGGAGCAGATTCTCCTCCTACGGCCTCCGGAAGGAACACAGCTCTGCTGACATCGCGCCTTTAGCCCAGTGGGATTCCCGTCAGACTGCTGACAGCCAGGACCATCAGGTAAGAAGTTTGTGTTGTTTTAAGTCACCGAATGTTTGGAAATTTGTCACGGTAGCTGTAGGAAACGAATTCGGCTTCCTGAGTAATGAAGTCCAGGTGTTCTGTGGTGCTGGGGACTGAACCCAGGGGCATTCTACCTCCCAGCTGCACCCCCAGCCCTATTTTGTACTTTTATTTGGAAACAGGGTCTCACTAGGTTGATGAGAGTCTCACCGCTTGCTGAGGCTGACCTCGAACCTGTGATCCTCGTGTCTCAGCCTCCCAAATACTGGGATTACAAGCGTGTGCCACTATGCCTGGCAGCCCAGGTGTTCTGGAGTCATGACTCCACAGCCAGCTTCCGGACTCCAGGTCCAGTGCTCGGCCTCCAGAGCTCAGCATTTGTTTTTTCTCCCAAAGGGCAGCTGCCGACAGCCGGCCTAGCAGCTGTGGGCCTCTCATCACTCCCAGCGGCCCCTCTCATTGATTCTTCCATTCACTATTCAGCGAATATTCACTGAGCACCGCTCTGTGCTAGGCACTGTTCTAGGCTCTGTGGGTGCACCAGTGAATGTCACCCGAAGTCCCTGCCTCCTGAAGGGAGGGACTCCCACGTTCTCAAGACCCTCTAGGAATGAGCCAACCTTTCAAGGCACCCACACACTCCACATATTCTCACTGAGTAAACAGATAAACCAAATTGGGTCCGTCTATCTGTTAGAATATTACTCAGCCATAAAAAAGGAAGGAAGCCCTGGCACAGGCTACCACAGGGATGAGTCTTGAGTAAAAGAAGCCAGATGTAAAGGCCATATATGGTATGATTCCATTTGTACGTGTCCCGGGAGACAGAGCGAGGACTGGCGGTGGCCAGGCTGGGAGGGAGGCGGGCTAACGGGATGGGCTTTGCGCTGGGGTAATGAAAGTCTAGACTGGATGGTGGTGGTGGTTGTGCAGCAGTGTGGACATATTTAAGCCACCGAGTTCTATAGATGCTTTAGAATCATTCCAAAGGGGCAAAGGTTTTGTTGTGTGTAGTCACCACAGTACAGGAAAAAGATAGAAAAAAGGCAATAAAACCATGTGTACCTCTTGGTGGTGTTCGATTATTTCTGTCCCAACTGTGTAGAGGGGACCCAGAGAGTCTTGGGGGTCCTGCGGAAGGTCATGTCGCGGAGTCCTGCACCCCCGCTCTGCGCCCGCCCCCACCCGGGGGATAGAGACACATGTCTCAGAGGAATGGGGGAAGGCGGGCCTGGGAGGCAGACGTGAGAGGCAGCCTCCACCCCTCCCGGGTCCTGGCCCTCCAGAGCGCCCCTAGGACTGAGCAGCCCCTGGCATCCGTCACCTGGCAGGTTCACACTGATGACAACTTGTGTTTGGCCCTTGTGACAAGGGTCTTACAGCCGACCTTGACCTCTAAGGAGGGGTCAGCAGGGGGGTTCCACCTGCAAAATGATGGGAAGAATTCGGAGGGGGGAGAGCAGCAGCCTGAGAGACTCGGTAGCTGCAGGGCAGGAAGCAGCGGTGCTCCGCTTTCCATGCGGACCCCAGAGACAGGAAGCCGGTCTGCAGCCTACAATCCACCCGACGCCGGACAGTGCTGGGGAGACATGATTCCAGGCTTATTAGCCAGTCGAAACATTTGTCTAGAGGAGAGACCAAAATGGCAAAATGAAGACTGGCCCGGTGACCGGAGGGGGACAAAAGTCTGAACTGATGGTCTGTGTGGAAGACGCCCGGCCGGGGTCTGAGCGGTGCGTGCAGCTGGCACCGGGCCCGAGCCGGCGCGGCCTCGTTGGGAGACGGGGGGCGGCCTCGGGCAGCGGCTTGCCGTGGGGCACAGGCTGGAGCACCCTGTCCGGTCTCTCCGTGCAGGCTGACTGCTTTAAATAAAGTCGCCGCTTTCCCAGCCGATGCGAGGCTGGTGGGATCAATCGGGTACACTGGAACAGATTACCAAGCAGGTGGCTTCGGGCTAAAGATAAATTGTGTCCTCATGTAACTTGGGAAGAGTGGGAGGCGCATAGCTCCTAATATGCAAAGCAAGATTGTTTAGTCACTTCTTTCTGCAGCGGAGCCCTGGCTGCGGCTCCTAGACGGCCCAGAAGACCCTCCCCGGTGGGAATGCGGTCGCTGCCAGGGCGCCCGGAGCTCCCACAGGCTCCCGGGCCGGTTTTCCCAACACTGGGGGCGAGGCACGTCCCTGCAGTGGGCTCAGGGTCACACACACGGCCAGGAGCAGGCAGGGCTGTCAGAGGGCACACCCTCCCTGCTCAGGGCTTGCTGCGGCCACTCACGTCTGCTCCCTGCAGGCCCCTGCCTGGGGGCCACCTCTTCGTCTTTGCCTGAGCCAACTTCCCCCAGATATCCAGCCTGCACGGCACGGCAGGAGGGAACCTGCCCCTTGCAGACTGCTGGTGTCTCTGGTCTCTGCCATGGCTGGCCTCCGCCCCCATGTGAGCCCTTGAGGCGTCTGCCCTCCTGTCCTTCTCTTCCTCCTCCTGGGTGTTGTTGTTGCTGTTGTTTTGCTTTGGGGCAGGGGAATTATAGATTCACAGGAAGTTCCAAAAATTGGGTGGAGAAGGCTCCTGTACCCCTCACCTGGTCTCCCCCAACAGCAGCCTCGTGCATGGCGATAGTAGCTAGTGCAATCGGGGACTGACCTCGGCAGAACCGGCGGCCATGTTCGGATTCACCTGCTTCCCAAGCTGCCCTAGCGGGCCTGGGTTTCTGGAACAACACACCACAGACGAGGTGGTTTAAACAGCAAGTCCCTACCGCCGACGGTGTGGGGGCTGGGCAGCCATAAACACATAAAGATGCCGCTCACCTCGTGCCTTCCTGCTGCATCCTCGTGCGGGAGGGAGCGATCCTCTCTCTGGGGTCTCATATAAGAGCATTAATCCCATTCGTAGGGGATGCACCCTGTCACTTAATCACCTCCCAAAGGCTCCATCCCCTAAAAGCATCACTTCGTGGCAGGGGGGGCACATTTGGTCCACAAAACACACGTTCATTACCTGTGTGCGCATGCGTGCACGTGCGTTCAGGGCCATGCGATTTTATCTCGTGGGCAGACTCAGGTGTCACCATGACAATCAAGATTCGGAACAGTCCCCTCATGACAAGGATCCCCCCTGCTGCCCCTTTATCATGGGGCAGATAGTCCCCACTTTTCTCCTTCCCTCCATCCCTACCTGTGGCAACCAATAATCTGTTCTCTAAGTCTATGATTGTGTCACTTTGAGAATGTTACCTGTGGCTTTCTAAGACTGCCCCTCCTCACTCAACACAGTGCCCTGGAGAGCCATCTAAGTTGTTGGTCTTTGTCCCTTTTTATTGCTGACTAGTGCTCCACGTCCGGGATGTTTGGCCGCCCACCTACTGAAGGGCATTTGGGTTTCCGGCTTCGGGCTGTCACACACAAAGCCGCTCTGAACGTTGTGCCCAGGTTCTCGTGTGAACATAAGTTTTCATTTCTCTGGGAATAATTCCCAGGAATGTAATTGTTGGGTCAAATGTCCACTTAAGCTTTTAAATTGCCAGACTGAAGGGGACATGAGACTTCTCTGCCAAACTGCCAAACGGCAGTCGCATAGGTAGAGCTGCGGCATCTCTCATTGTCGCCGGCCCTTGGTGCCATGACGACATCTTTCGTTTTGTTTTGAGGAATTTTGCATTTGAGGTATTTTGTAGGCTGTCTCTGGATTAGGGAACACTGGGTGTTTTTCTCGCCCTTGTTGTGGAGGACGCATGGTGACAGCTCACTGTAGTTCAAGTTTGCATTTCCCCAGCGGCTAACGATGCTGCGCCACTTCTCATGAGTCTATTTGCCGTCTATAGACACTTTTTGGTAAAATTTCTGTGCATGGTTTTTGCTTATTTTCCAATTGCATTGTTTGTGTTTGTACTGTTGAGTTTTGAGAATTCTTTGTATATTCTAGATAGGAGTCCTTTGTCAGAAACATGCTTTGTGGATATTTTCCACAAGCCTGTGAACAGGGTTTTACATGGGGCAAAAGTTCTTATTTTCAATGAAGCCAAATTAATTCTTATTTTTAATGGATTGTGCTTATAGTATCATGTCTGAGAACTCTTCATCAAGTCCTCACATCCCAAAGATTTTCTTTTACATTCTTTTTCTTCTGGAAGTTTTATAAGCTTTACTATTAAGCTTGTGTGTGTGTGTGTGTGTGTGTGGTACTGGGGATTGAACCCAGGGTCATTCTATCTTTGAGCTTCACCCCCAGCCCTATTTTATTTTTTATTTTGAAACAGGGTTTTGCTAAGTTGCTGAGGGTCTCGCTGAGTTGTTGAAACTGGCCTCAAATCTGAGATCCTCCTGTCTCAGCCTCCCAAGTACTGGGATGACAGGTGTGCACCCTGCTTTTTGACTCCTTTTGAGTGAATTTTTATATAGGATGTGGGAGTTAGGTTGAAGTTCCTCTTGTGCCTGGGGGTGTTCGGGCCCCAGGGTAGTTTGTTGAAACTCTCCCCTGGTCTCAGCACGGTCACCCGCTGTGCAGTCCAGCCTCCTCAGGCGACCGCAGGCCCTGCAGAGTCCCTCCCTCAATTCCTCCTCGCTCTTCCTCGGAGCCAGTGCCCGTCCTTGGCCGGCATGAGTCTTTTCTGGAAGCAGCCATAGCTCTTCCCACACCATGGCCTTGTCCACGTGGCCCAACCCCTTGACTCTCTCAACGCTTGTGTCTAGGAATGCCAGGCCAGCCCTGTCCTGCACCTGTCACCCCGCAAGGCCCCCTTAGCCCGCCTCAGACCCCCAATCTCTACCCACAGCTTCTTGTATTGCCTGCTCTCTCTTGCCTTGGCCCCAAGCTACAGATCCCCTTCGGCCTCCTCACGAGCCTCTCTGTGCTCTCTTGCACCCTCCCGTGAGGCCAGGGCACCTGCTCTCCACTCCTTCACGGAGGTCAGTTAGCACAGGAGCATGGATGGTCTGACCCCATCTTGGGTCCAAGCAAGTCCCCTGACTTCCACAGCCACATTGCAGTGGCCACGGGCACGCGGCAGGTGTCTCAGAGTGGCCACCTCCCTGCTCATCCTCACCGCCCTCGGCCTCGCCCCCACTGACCACTGGTGAACAGCAGCTGGCCCGCGCTGCCCCTCGCAGGCGCCCCGGAGTCTCTCCTCAGCCCCCCTTTGTCAGTCCGTCTCGGGCTTTGCGCCCGTCTCCACTGGAATCTGCTCGCCGCCTCCTGCCTCCCTGCTCCTGCCCAGCCTCAGCCTCTCCCTGGACATCCAGCGCAGGGGACACCCGGATGTCCTGCTCCTGATAATCCTTCTCCACACTGCAGTGGGAAGTGTACCTCTGACCGTCCCCGTGATGAGCGTCTGCACTGGGGACAAAGCCCAGTCCCTTCGTCTGGCCACCGGATGCCCCGTGGGAGGCGCCTCTGTCTGCCCTCCAGCCTCATCTCCCTCCCCACCTGGCCCTTCCTTCCCTGGAGACCAGTCACCTTCCTGGGACCCTGGTGTCACCTCTCCGGTCCTCACCCACTCACTCCCCTGTCCACAGGTCAGTTCTTACAAAGTTTCCAGGTCTCTGCTGAAAATCACGTTTTCTTCGAAGTTTTTCCTGAGCCCTCTGCCCAGGGCCCCAGGAGCCCCATGTCCCCACCCATAGTTGCTACTGAAGGCCTGACCCGTGAACTGGACTGTCCGTTACCTGAGGACACGTGCCCCCCCAGGCCTCAGTCTCCTCTGCGCTGAGCCAGCTCCTCCAGGTTGGGTCTGCGTTCGATTACACTCTGGATCCTGGGGCGCTCAGAACCCGGTGCAGGGGAGGGTGTCTGGGCACGTGTGCTAAATAGAAGCCAAGCTGGGTGGAAAGAAATACTCGCGACCAAGGATTAAGGGAGGACGATGCAGGCCCGAGACAGTTCAACCAAACAAAGCCCGGCTGGAGTCCCACGATGAACCCTGGGGGCCCGGGAGGGGACAACCCAGACAACAGCCACGCACACCCCAGGCGAGGGCAGAGGAGGGTGCTCTGGCCAGGAGAGAGGAGTCGTAGGTGGAGAGCTCCGGGCGCTGGCTGTCCCTCCCTGGGGGCGCAGGAAGAGATTCCCTGTGCGTCCAGCATCCAGCGCAGCCCGGGCCCTGCAGGGACAGGGAGTGAGGAGAGGGAACTGTCCAGGACACAGAAGAATAAGCAACAGGGCCACTGACACCCACACAGGGCTTTACACGACAACAGATGGCCATCCAGAAAGACGGGGTGGCAGAGGGCTGTCGAAGGTGGCCGGCACTGACACAGGCACTGCGGGTCTGGCTGTCCTGGTAGAAGGAGCAGGGAAACAATGGTCCCACCGGAAGGGCCACCGTGGCCTAAGGTGATGTCAGTCTTCAACCTGCAACCCCCCATCCCACCCACGACCAACATCCAGCAGAACACACCTGCCCGCTCTCTCTAGAGCCCTGTGGCCACCGTCTGCGACAGGCCAGTGCTCCCTGGTCCTCTTCTTAGCCCATCTTACCTCCAGAGCTTGCCAGAGAGCATCATGGAGTCTGGTGGGGCGGGCTGGGGTCGCAGAGCCGGTAGCAGAAGCCCTGTGCCCAGACCACGGGGGCCAGGTGTCGCGGTGAGGCAGGGCTCTCCTGCGCCGGGGTTTGTCATGGGGAATTTGCAGCCGTTTTCACGTGTAGGTGAGCATGGGCATGGGGGCCACCAGTGTTGACCTTGGTGGAGAATGTCACACCAGGGCCACTCACGGCCCACCTGTGACAACAGGAAAGAGGCCCCTGAGAGCGTCCTTGGGTGCTGGGCCCTCACCTCCAGAGGCCCTGGGCTTGTGGAGCCATGTGGCAGCCTGGCCTTCACCAGCAAGAGGGTGTCCCCTGGGTCCTCCCTTAGAGTGGACAAGGTGGGTGTGGCTGAGACCAGGAGAATGTGGCTAGGATGGTGGCCTGGGAGGGAGGCTGGGTGTGGTCAGTGGTGGAGTGCGTGCCTGGCATGCACGAGGCCCGGGCCCCTCCCCAGCACTGTGGAGCCTCGTTCTCTGCTCTGTGATCTGTCCCTGGGGGCGGGATCAGCTCTGATTTTCGAGGCCCCCCCCTTGCAAAATGCAAATATGGGGTTCCTTATTAGGAAGAGCAGTAAGCCACAGGAGCGGGAGCTGGGCTCAGTTACACATCGGTGAAGCCGGCCCGGCTCAGGGCGCCCATTGTAAACTTGCCTCCCTGCCTAGAAAGGGGTTCAAATGTGCAGGAGTGGCCTCCTGCTACCGTAATCACCAGACAGTCTTTACCAGGAACAATCTCCTCTTGTTGACTTTAAATCGTGTTGTGCACCAAGCTGTAGACCCACCTAGAACTTTCTGTGGATGTCCACGTGGGCGGGGGGAATGTCCACTGTTCAGTGCCTCACCTCTCTCATCTGCAAAGCGGGGGCGTGGGCCCAAGGGGCCGCCCTGTCCTTCTGGGAGTGGGTCAGTGTCAGCCTGGCCCTGACTCAGCTCCGAGGACAGATCCCTGCCCTGGTGCTGCCCTGACCCTGTCACCCCAGGTCCCTAACGCGGAACTCTTGTCTTCCTTTCCTCAAACCATGCTTTTAACCAAGGATCTCACATCTTTGGACCAAACCCGGCTGTCACCCTGGAGGTCACCAATAAATTTCTTAGGCAAATAAAATTGACTGGAAATTAGCATAAGAAGCCTTAAATTAACAGGATATAATTTTATGAGTATCTCACAAACCAGTCAAAGATGTATGTCAGCCCCGGGGTGAGTCAACATTTCCAAGTGTCTTTCATTATATAACGCTGCTAATTCTTTTTTTTTTTTTTTCAAATGTAAGCAATGTGCTTTCTTCCTAAACATTGTGTTCTTTGTTCTGCAATTTGGAGAAAAAAAAATTCTCTTTCAAGTGATGCTGTGCTCAACCACAAAACGAAATGAGGAGGCTGGATGGGAGGTGCGGGCCTCCCCTCTGCCTAGGAGCCTCCAGCCGTGCGGTGGGGTGCGCGCTCCAGGCAGAGGGGGCGCCACACTCAGGGTCACAGCGACTGGAGGCTGGGAGGCTCCTGAATCGGAGGCTGCACGAGAGGGGCCGACTCCCACGTGGTAGACACTGGAGAAAGTCATCCTCTCCTTCTCTCTGGAACTTGGGGCTGTGCACACAGTTCCCCAGCGCCAGGCGTGGGCCAGTGCCTATCGTCCTTTGCTGAGTGCCATGCCCTGTGTTAGGTGCTGGGGGTGTGCAGACAGGTACACTCTAGCCCCACCCCCAAGACTCGCCCAGTCTCACGTAAGAGGCAAGAGCTGTGGGTGTGACCTGCCCAGGTCACCACGGCACTGGAAAAGGCTCACCCCAGCCCAAGGCCTGAGTTCAAGGGGTGTCGAGATGCTAAGAGAGCTGTCCCAGAGTTGAGGGCTGACGAAGGGCCTCTCTCTCAGGAACGCAGGGTGCAGAGCGTGAGTACATGGGGGGTCCACCGTGAGGTTCCTCCCCCATGCTGTGGCTTCCTAGAGAGACCAGTGCCCTGGGAAACAAATGAGCCTGCTTCACACCTCCGCTCACCCCGACTGTCCCAGGAATCAGGAAGACAGGTGGTGGCATAGGTGTGCAGATCCATCCCAGGCACCCAGGCTTCTGACGGAGTGATCTGGAAGATTCCACCTCCAGGGGTTCTGCATCACGTTTCCCAGGAGGCGGCCCCATGAGGCCTGAGCAGGAGGAACTCGGCATCCGGAGGGTGGCGAGGTCTCAGGGCCAGGTGAGGCCGCCTTGGCGAAGCCGGACAAAACCCAGTACTTTGGGAGGCGGAGACCGGAGGATCTGGGTTCGCGGCCAGCCTCAGCTCTTTCTCTCTCTCTCTCTCTTCCTCTCTCCCTCTCTCTCTCCTTAGTGAGGCCCTCCGCAACTTCGTGAGACCCGGTTTCAAAATAAAGTATAAAAAATAGGGCCGGGGGCATACCGCGGAGGTAGAACGCCCCTGCGTTCAATCCCCGGTACCGACGGGGACACAGAGGTGTGGGTCACTCTGTGGGTGCACTCGGCACCTGTCCCATCCCCATCTAGGCAGACACTGAGCCTGTGGGGTCCTGAGATGTGCAGTCGACACAAATGGGTCTCCAGGCGACTCTTGTCCCGCCATGCAGGCAGGGCTGGGGGTTGTGCAATGGCCTGTTGAGTTATCTCAGCCCGGTGCCAGGAAGCAACTGCCCATCTAGCTTGCCATCTCTGCTCCGGCTCTGTGCCAGCTGAACGCTGGGTCCGGACCCACTGCCCCTGGACATCCAGCTACTGATAGTACCACGGTCATGCCCACACATGCATCCGGACCGTGCTTCTCACGAACAGGAACCCGCGGGCACCTGGCTTTACAGACTTGGCTCCGGAGAGTCCCAGCCCAAGGCGCCGGGGCTGGGCATGAGCCGGACCTGGACAGATTTCCCAAGGCCACGAGAGACAATCGCCAGCCTCCAGGCTCACAGGGGCCAAAGACTCCTGGGTTGGTGGGTTGCGAAGCGGCTCACTAGCTACGCCCTTTCCCTCTTGTTCTTATTTTGGGTACTTCAGTCCCTGCAAATCCCTGTCACTGTCAGCCTTTGGGTGGATGTGCCGGTGCAGTCAGCATGGAGCAGGGCAGCAGGTCCTAAGCGGGCAACTCGGGCCGTCCAATGCGCACTGCCAGTAGATGCTTCAGCGGCCGCAGGACATCAGAGGAGTGGACTATTGGAGGATGCTGGATGGGCCACGCATCCTCACCCCTCAGACTGGGGGCTGCGAACAAGAGACTTCCATTTTCTTGCAGCCCCAGCAGGTTGGAAGCCTCCAGGCTCAGCAGCGGCCAAAGATTCAAGGTGTGGTTGGGGTGGCTTTCTCCTGAGAGACCCCCTTCACCGGCCCTTAGCTGCCACCTTCTCTCTGTCTTGTCACATGGTCTCCCCTCTGTGCCTGTCAGTACAAATGAATCTCCTCTTGTCTAAAGACACCGGTCACACAGGGTTTGGGCCCACCCCGGGACCCCGGGACCCCATTCTAATCTCATCATGTCGTGAAGACCCTGTCTTCACATACAGTCACACGCCGAGGACCCCGGTCCTTAGGAACTCAACAGAGGAGTCCCGGCAGGGACTCAATCCAGCCCCGAACAGGGCTTGAAAGTCGCATCCAAAGAATTTGAAAATGAAGACGAGCACGCACATGAAGCGCAAGGGCCCCTCCCCGCCGCGGTGGCGGCTGCGGGGGAACCTGGCTGGTTAATCAGCGCGGGCTTTCAGCGAGACGCGTGGAGTGATGAATGGCACGTACTTCATGCCAAGTGCATTAATCTGAAATCAGCCCTGTATTCATCACGACGAGGCCAATTTTCCAGGAAAATTAAATAATTGCAGCCCAGGTGGGGGGCCTGAGTCACCGCCTCATTATCTCGCCCTTAATGCCATCCTCAAGGGCCCTCGGCCTCTCCTCGGCCCTCCAGCGTGATGGATTCCATTACCGTGGACGCTCAAGGAGGCCCTTGGTCATGTCCAGAAACAGCGCGGCTCTGACAGCCACCTCCTGAGAGTCGGTGGGCGGCTGTCACGGTCCCAGGGACTGGTGGGCGGCTGTCACGGTTCCCTGTGCCCTGGCGCCAGCCTGTGGGTGTCCATGGTAATGGCCCACCCTGACAGGCACTGAGGGTCCTCGGAAAGTTTCTCAGAATTTTCTGGTCCCAACAGCTCGTCATGACATCTCAGAACCTTTAGAATGACAAGGAACAGGGTAACTAGGGCTGCATCCCTCGCAGAGGCCCTGGACCGGGCGGCCCGGGCTCTACGCTGGGGAATGTGATTCCCAGAGGAACGGCAGAAGTGGGCAATGGAGCAGTGCCTGGGAGTCAGCGTGGCTCAGCGGCAGCCCCCCAGCCCCTCCCTGGAAGCGCTCTTCCCCCAGATCTGTGGAAGACACCAGCACAGCGTGGAGGAACGCCCAGGAATAGCGGCCGAGGAGACGGGGGACCGGGATGGATGGTTCTCTAGGAGCCAAGATGTGGGGACTAGCAGCACCCTTGGACACAACTCCCATATTTTCCTTCTTCGTATATATATATATATTTTTTTTTAATTTGCCTCTGAGGTTTAGACAGTTGAGTTTATTGCACCCTATACTCAATGGCCCATGATTACTAACTGCCTAGTATATTTTATACTACAAATTTTCAGTTTTGGTCCCAATTCTTATGCCCACCCGCCCTGTATGCCTAAGGCATTCACTGAAAAATTAACACATAGGTTCTTTTTTTTTTTTTTGCGGTACCAGGGATTGAACGCAGGGGAGTTCTACCTCCGCGCTACACCGCCAGCCCTATTTTTTTTATACTTTATTTTGAAACCGGGTCTCACGAAGTTGCGGAGGGCCTCACTAGGTAGAGAGAGA